>JAWMRA010000016.1:19241559-19293784 GCA_035584735.1 Pseudotriccus pelzelni
CCTGGCACAGGTTGCCCAGAGAAGCTGTGGCTGCCCCTGGATCCCTGGAAGTGTCCAAGGCCAGGCTGGACGGGGCTGTAGGAAGGTGTCCCTGCCCATGGCAGGGGGTGGAAGGGGATGCTCTGATCGGTCCGTTCCCTCCGGACCCTTCCGCGCTCCCCGCGCTCCCGGCACGGCTGGCGGCAAAGTGCGGCGGGCGGAGCGCGGAGCGGGCGGTCGGGCCGGGCAGGCGGGTGCCGACAAAGCCCGGCGCGGCGCAGCGCGGAGCGGAGCGGGAGGCCGGCCCTAAGATGGCTGTTGTGCGCGGGGCGCCGCCGCTGTAGCGCCGCGAGGAGCCGCCCGCCCGCCCCGCTCCGCGCCCCGCGCCCCGCCATGGAGTGCCCGCACCTCGGCTCCAGCGTCTGCATCGCGCCCGACTCGGCCAAGTTCCCGCAGGGCTCGCCCTCCTCCTGGTGCTGCAGCGGTGAGTGCGGCCTGCGCTGCGCGGCCCGCCCGGCCCGCGGTGGCCCGGCCGCTCCTTGGTCCTCGGGGCCCGGCGGCGGGAGGGCCCCCGCGGCCGGGGGAGGGCCCGGGGGCTCGGGGCAGGGCGGCAGCCCCGGCCCGCTCCGGCGGGGCCGCCCCGCGGGACCCCCCCGGGGGGACTGCGCGTCCCGCTGCCCGCGGGGTGTGCGGGGCGTGCGGGGTGTGCGGGGCGGGGGCTGCCTCACAGCCCGCCGCTGCCCCCGCAGCCCCGGCCGGATAGCCGGGGCGGGCCCGGACTTTGTCCCGGGGCCGGTGCCCCCCAGCCCGGGGCCGCTCCGCGCTCCTTTTGTCCGCTGAAGGGCCGCGGGCGGGCTCTGCCCGGACCGGCGCTGCGGGACCGGGGGGTGCTGCAAATCCCCCCGAGATGACTCTCCTTGCGTTCTGTGGTTTTTTGGAGTATACATCCGTGCGAGGACTTTGGAGGGTGCCGTTTATCGGCGTGGAGGCGTCGCTCGGGACCCGCTGCGGCCCGCCGTGAGGGTGGTCTGGGGGCTCGGCACTCACGCGTGGGCCCGTGCGGGTGTAGGGGCCGCCTGTTTTTAGCACTTGGCCCTTTGGTTTAAGAACGCAAATTGCCGCCTATGCAATATACCCTGCCCTCGGTCCTGTTTGTTCAGGGGGCTTTCCCTTTAAAGGTGCCGCGCTCGAGGTGCTGCAGATTTAGCTTTCTGATGGGTCACCGCACACTTCCACACAGGCAACCCCCGAGCTTTGCCCTGGGTTTCGGGACGTGTTTTTGTTTGCTGGGGTTTAGTTAGGCCGGTGTAAGGTGGGAAGTAGGCCCCGCTTAGAGGGGCAGCCGGTGGGCCCTGGGGAGAAAGCCTCCCTTGGGAATGACCGACCGGAGAGCCCTGGAAGGCTGGATAATTTGAGGTGTGCCTTGTTTTTAGAGGAAAGACGGTTGTCCTTTGTCTGGCAGCGTCGGTGCCTCCGTGTGGGAAGGCTCTGCCTGCTTAACTTGCTCCCTGATTGCAGTTTCCGGCAGCCAAGGTGTGGTAGCGTCGCGGCTTCCTTTGGCCAAACCAAACCAGTTACTTTTTTTCTGCGGTGCTTTTTGATTTGGAGGGTGTTCACTTCGCGGCGCAGTCGTGCGCAGGAGTGATTAGAAGGAATGGGAGACGCACAGGGAAGCCTCTTGTCCCTGATGTTCCTTTACTGAGGAAAAAAAAAATTATTTACAAGAAGTTTAAGTCTGTGGGTCTATCTGTTATCTTCGGAATATCAAGGGTGAGCAAAGTTGTCAACCAGAAGCATATGGTGGTAGGGAACCACCCTTCGGAGAACTTAAAAAAAGATAAAAAGTGCCAAAACTAAAAATACATAGTGAGGTATTAATATAACTTCCCAGCTTAAAAAAAAAAAAAGCGCCAGTTTACAGCTGCAGGACCCTGTTTTTCATGCTGCTTCTGTTTCTCAACACAGAAGGTCAGCAGTTAGAACAAGTTTTTCTTTGTTGTTCAGAGGTGTTTCTCCCAAGCCAGCACTTACAGGGAGAGCCAGGTGCTGGGTAATCAACTGATTTATTTTACAGCTCTGAGGCAGGAACAAGGGAACTCACTGCCATATCTGAGGGAGTTTCTTGTTTGTAATGCTTTTAAAGAAAATTAAGATAAGTCACACAGCACTCACACAGATAACTGTGGAAATCTTAACAAGTGGCTAGAGAAAAAGTACATCGAACTTAAAATGTTCCAGTGAACAAATACCAGGCTCTTTTTAATTTAAAGCAGATGAAAATCGTTCTTTTCTGAAATGTTGTATTTTTACTGGTATAGTAAAATGCAGTGCCTCACTTCTCACTCGTGGCTAGTAATGTGATTATTGTTGCATTAACTCCCTAATAGTATGTAGAGTACTGTGGTTTTCTTGTTTGTATTCGTTTTAGTGACACTAATTTTTTTAAAGATACGTAATACTGGTTTGTGTAAAGTCACTGTAAATGCCATGTATTATTTGCTGGTTTTGCTGGGAATATAAAATTAAACAGAGAGAAGACCGTGTGAAAATTAATGTCTTGTAAAAATGTAATGCATTTCCTGTTACTTTTGATAGCATTTCTAAAGTTCTGTGGGTTTATTTCTTTTTGTTCTCAGTGGCGTGTCAGTTGGAGAAGAATGTTCGGGAGGTAATTTTCTGCAGTCTGTAATTACAAGGCGTCTCTCATCAAGTACCTTGTCTTAAACTAACTCAGAGCTTGTTGTCAGTCCTGTTCCTGGTTGCTGCTGACCTTTCCAGAAAAGTATAGTGATCCAGGAAGCTTTCTGGCAGCCACCTGACGTGCCAGTGATAGCAAAACATTGCAGAATAGGTTGGAGAGCGAGTTTTTAGCTCAGCGTGCCAGTGGCTATTTTTAACATTATCTGGTGTTTCTGAGATTTGAGCAGCTGGAGTTGCCGTGCTGAGTGGTGCACATTGGTTAAGTACCTTTGCCTTTTCTGTCTCCAAAAAAACTCTTGATTGCAGCAATAGTTTCACAATGTGGAGGCACTTTGGAATATTGTTACTTGATTCACAACATTGAATGTTGTGTCACTGTGCAACGGAGGAGGGTTGCATTTGGTGCTGGTGTTTGGAGCCAGCTTTACTCAAGTTACTGAGCATGTTCATCAGCCTCAATTGCTCTTTTGGCCTAAATCAGTTCCTCTTGGAAGCCACCTGCCAGAGTTGGCTTTGGAGGCCTTGAGGTGAAGGAACACTCTAAAAAAGCACTAGGAGGAAGCATTGGCAACAGGGGCGTGGATCCAAGTATGAATGTGTTTGCTCTAAATGAGTCAGTAATGCTGCATGTTCATTTTTGAGTGTCTCTAGAAGTTCTGTTGTGTTACTATCACATAGGTTGGAGGTCTGAGAGTTTAAGCCACCCCTGTTTAGAGAATGGTTTTGCTTTGCCCTGAGTATTGAATGCAGTCAGGCATGCTGTGTGCAGAGAGCAGGTTTGCTTTGAGGAGCTGCAGGACTATCAAAAGAGAGCACAGAACGATTTTCCTGCAGATCCAGAGACAGTTTGTTGTTTTCGTTGTTGGGCATTTAGGAGGAGATGGATATATAAAGTAGAAATAGAATAGAACTGAAAACGGCTTTTAATCAGTGCTGTCACATGAAATGCTGTGTGCAGATGTCTGCTAATTCCAATTAGAGTGCAGGCTTTCCAAGCACTTTAATTTCTGAAACTTCTGCTCAAGTTGGAAGCAGAGTAGCTGGAGGCATTGGCAGGACTGCAAAGTGTCACAGACTGAATCTGTTGAATTTGTAAGATGGGCCACACCTTCAGCACTGTTGTGCAAATCATGTAATTATGAAAAGCAGTCTGGAACAGCTCAGATGTGGTATTTCTCAACAACTTTTCACAGACTCATGAAACCACAGGCAGCTGTGTCTCACCTAAGTGAGATTACAGTCTTCTGAGCACACCTGTGGAAGTCTCAGGAGTTTTTCCAGCTTTTTTTCTGTGTGGTTGAGGATTCATTGATTGTTCTCACTGGACTCATTGGATGTTCAGTGTAGGATTTGAAGTTCTGTTTTTAGAAGAACAACTACAGACATGGGATTGTGTCTGCTGAAATAGAGATTCTGTGATTTTTTTTTTCTTTTCTTTTAAGGAGGAATTGCACTTCTGAAATGCTTAAAACTGTTGCTTTTCAGATTACTATCAGTTGAATACAATTTTTTTCCTAAATAGCATAATTTTGTTAGGTATTGAAGAGCAGTTCTGGCCACAGACTGGTGTTTCCTGCAAAAGCTAAATATATTTGCCTGGCATCTGTTTCTTGCATTCTGACTTGTATTGAATAAGTTTCATATGTATTGGCATTTGGAGGTGAGGTTGGGCCCACAAAAGAGGGGAGCCAGCACCAGGAAGCTGTGTGACGCCTGGTGAGCAATGATTATGATGGAAATGCACACGCTGAGTTAATGACTTTTTTGTGTGTGTGTTAAAGGAAGTTACCAAAATATGTAATAAATTCAGTTAGTTCAGAATAACCCCAGATATCCCCCAATGCTTTATTTATATATAATTTCGTTAGAGATTTACATTTTATATGTGAGGCTGAGTGTTTTGGGCTGAGCCAGGAGAGCTGTGAAGCAGCACACGAGTGCCCTGGGCCAGGCTGCTTTTGATGGGTTTTTTGTTTGCTGCTCCCCCCCTGCCTGCCCCCCATGAGGTTTTGTTTTCTCGGTTCAGTCACACTGTTCTCCTTTCACTGGGGTAGGTAACACGTTCTGCCACACTGTGATTTTTGGCACTGCACTTTTGCAGGCACTGCCAAAACAAGTACAGTGTAAAAGCTCAGGTACACAGACTTGTAACCCTCTTGGCTTCCCTTTCCATCCCAGCTGCCTTTTAATGTTTCTTCTCCATCTCCATGAGTGTTTGTGTCTGTTTGCTTTTCCTATTTTGTTACTAGAGGTCCTCATTTATTCTTTCTTTCCATGATTTTCCATGATTACTAGATTACAGTAATCCTGGAACCTTCTTCCTAAGGAAAATCCAGGGTAAGCTCATGGACAATCTGTGGGCCTAATGTATTGTATGTGTGAGGATTATTTGTCACCCTGCAGCTGGAAACTGCCAGATTTGTTCTGAAATTTAAATGACAAAACAAGTATGTTAAAAAAAGTTATCCCTTTTTATTCAGTCACTTAAATTTAATTTCGAAGTCGGGTAGTCTTTCATCTTTTTCTCTGGGTCACTGCAGCACAGGAATGCTTGTTAGTAACTCTCCCGTGCAGGTTGTTATATCTCCTTAGATTCATTCCCTGGTGGTGTTTTAGGTAAAGCTTGTTAGACTTGTTTTTTTTTTTTGACTCAGTCTTGTTTCCCTTAAAATTGTAATTTTATTTTTTTTTCCATTTGAATCAGTCTCTGATGTGTGAGCAAACCATGGGGTCAGTAGTTACCTTGGCCTTGGAACTGCTTCTGTTAGAAGATGCATGTTTACTGAGATGGGGTAAAAGTCTTAATTTCAGTCTCATAAGATAGACTTAAATTTCCTTTTAATTATAAAAAAAAAGGGAGTCTTTGTTTTCAAATACTTAATATGTTTTAGAAGCAGTAAAATTAAATTGATGGTGATTAATATTTTCTACATACTTGCTTCAAAAATTTGTTTATACTCCCAACAAAACCACAGTCCATCACAAAACTTGACCATTAGCTGGGGGAAGAGGTGCTTCAGGGGAGAGAAGTAGACATTTAATATGCTGGCATTTGTTGAGAAACTGGATCTGATCTTCAGGATGATTTTGAAGACAAACTTGGAAGGAGGAATTTTTCTACTGGCTGTTCCAGAGTGTGCAGTGTTTTGAAATGACTCCTCCCTGTCAGGAGGATGGTCTGGTCTGAGGCGCTGTGGAAGCAGGATGAGACACTTGTGTGCACGGCAGGCTCTTGAATTACCCTCAGATTAGAGCCAATCTCATTACTGCTGGTTTAAATTTAAGCAGGATAGTTTTCACTTGCCTTTCCCAAGCCCTTCGAGGTATGCAGGTGTTAAACAATATCAGTGCACTGTTCTTTGTTTTTCTGGTCGCTCCAAGATGCCGAGGCTGACAGAGTTAGACTAGGTAATTAATATTTTGGTGACATCTGTGTCTGAGGTTGACAGAGTGAAAGCTTCCAATGCAGTGTTTGGAGGGAAATTGGGCTCTGAGCCTTTTCTCACTCCCTTCATTGGGTAACCCCTTCATGCTTTGCTGCCTGACTTAACAAACATCCATTGCCTGGGTGAGAAGTGGTTAAAGGCCCCGAATTAAAATAATCCATGGAGGTTAGAAAGTGCAACTGAATCAGAAATTTAGATCTGAACACTAGTTAAGGCTGTTCCAACTTACATTTTGATATTGTTGGAGGAAACAGTTTTTATTGTAGAGTGAATTACAGTTGTTTTCATTGCTTTATGGTGCCCTTGGTATGGGAGTAGTGTAAGATTTTGTGTCCTTAACAGTTCTTCTCCCTCATTATAAGAGGGTGTGTTAAATTGCCTGCTGAGTACACTTACTATTTAGCAATCTTATCTGGGGTGTCAAAACAATCCTCCGGTGCTCGGGGTTGTTTTACCCCCCGGGAATATCTTGCGTAATTTTGGATCTTGCAGACGTCGTTTGGAAATTTCTGTGGCAGATTTTCTTACCCGTTTGACTGCGATCCAATGGCCACAGGCAGCCTGGCAGGACAGGGTGGTGGTTCTGGAAGCTGGCCTGCCCCCAGCACAGCAAGCAGACAGCGTTTACACTGGGAAGCAGGATGGTGTTCTCAGATTTGGGGGTGGGGGTTGAAGGTCCTTCTCAATTGCAAACAGGGAAATACTGATTTTTCAGGCTAATTCGTAAGTGTGAATATGAGCACCTGCTTGGCTGTGTCAAAATAAGTGCATTTTCTCAAAATAGCCACGACCCTTTAAAATTTTATTTAGTTTTTTTTTACTCTTTGGTTCATGTTTTTAGTTTGGTAACGTTTTTGTCCATTGAGCATTCGATTTCTCTCTTGTTTTGTTCACAGGGATAGTTAACAATTATATCACTAATACTACAGAAGTGAGTTTTGCTGGTATTGGGGAATAGGAATGCAACAGATTCAGCTTTAGGTTATAGAAAGAAAGCAAGAAGGCTTCTTGCTGTCTTTTCCCTCCTATTTCCAGCCTGAATGTTTTGACCTGCTATTGATTGCTAGCTGACCCAAGAAGGGTCCTTTCCTTAAGGGTTTAAAAATGACGTTCCACAGTTGGCTTTGCTGGTTTTTTCCTGGCTGCTGTCTGAAAATGGGTATTTGTGTGTCTCACTCTAACACAATGATTGGATAACTTTTTTTTATCCCACGCTACTGCTGCACTGAGGAACAGTATCTGTTTTTATGTGAGGGCTAAAAGCATTCAATTTTAAAATGTGTAAGTAAATAAGTGTATGTATGCATTTAAATTTGGATGCTAATTAGTTATCAAAGTAGCCAAACAACTAAAAATAGTTTTTAGAATGTAAAGGAGAAATAGAGGCAACGATTCTTTAAAAAATGCTTTTGGGCACATTTTTTCCTTAAAATAAGCCTGTCTCTGATACTTGACTTCTTTCCCCCCCCCCTTTTTTTTTGATTATATTTTTCACTGCTGCTTCCAGGTGGGGTGTGATTTATGCGGTACATGCAGGAAGATCAGTTGCTGATGTGTCTTCATGTGCTAAAATTTGACTTGACATGTAGAAAGACTAAATTACAAAAAAAAACCAACCAACCAAACAAACCAACCAAAAGGCACTGCTGTAGGTTGAGAGGTAAATCTGGGTGTGATGGGTGGTGCTTGTGGTGCGTGTGCTGCTCTCCCCCAGCCAGAGCAGCAGCTCAGCACAGCCCGTGTCGCTGCTGCTGCAGGAGGGGACCTGCCTTGGCTTGGGCACCTGCCCGCAGTCCCTTCACCACTTCCCCGCTCGGAAAGTTCTCCTCCCCCCACTGTCCTCTTTCCCACTGCTGTGTTCGAGTACAGGCAAATGAAAGCCCTGCATTTTTCAGCGTCCGCGTTTTCCAGTGCGGAATTCTGATTGCATAACCCAAATACCGAGCTGAAGCCAGCGAGGATGGGAATTCCATGCAGATGGAGCTGCTCACGTTGTTCTCTGACAGACGTTCCTCAGCCCTGGGAATGTGTTGGTCACTTCAGTGACCTACTTATTCTATGAAAAGTTGTTCCCCCGGTCGTGTTTTATGTTCTTACTCAGCTGTTGCTTAGTATGTCTGAGTTATATCCCTTGTAAATGGAGATGGTTCACTGCAACCATCTGTGACATCTCTCAGAGTGCTTTTGTTTAGTACCAGGAGGAGGAAACCACCTGTACAGGTACAAAGGAGCACAGGTAGTAGCTGATGTTCAGAAGTTCACACACTATCACTAAATGACTTGTTTTCTCACTAAAAACTTAAATCTGTCTGGTTTTGGCTGAAAGGTAAAAGAAGAAATAACTTGGATGTTTTTAGCTGTGAGGGTTGTTTGTTTATTTCTTTAAATGTTCTTTGGAGTCTTAATTAAATTCTTTTACATTTGAATGTGATTTGAGTCACGTTAACACTTGATACTGTAGAGATTTTTATTCACTGTGAAAGAAGAGTTTAACATTTTTGTGTGTTTAACAGTGCTTACCAGGAAACTTGCTTCCTTAGAAATTCTTATGCTTTGATTTAAATGTAATTTAAATTTCATATTTTCTTACCTTTAGTTATGTGTGCGTTTGTTGATTTTCAAACAAGACATTTTGAGTAGTATAATTAAAAACCTTTTCCCCTCCTGTCTGGTTTCATTTTGACTAGAATGCTGTTTTTCTAAAATAGGCAACAAAGATGTCTAACAAAGGAAACTTATGTAAAATATTCTTAAACAGAGTATTTTTTTCATAATGTCAAAGAGTTTAGGACGAATTTAGTGCACTGAACCCTTTGCAATGGGGCTGAGAGTAGGACAGAAAGAACGAATTTATGTGAAATTAAGTTTGGAAACAAATGGGAATACTCTTTAAAACTAGGCAGTAAAACCAGCTGGCCTGTAAGTCTCTTATGATTTTACCATCATGTTTAATTGAGACACTCATTTAATTTTCTTTGATTCCTCCAGAATGTAAACATACAACAGGGTCAGATAATAGTAGAGCTTGTGTGTGTACTTTCAGGGACTGCCTTTTTAAATACATAAGTGAATGTGAAGTCAAAAACTGGGAACATGATCCGTTGTGCTAATAAATATGTGCTCAGTACTGAGTAACTTATATTGCCTGTTATGGATTTTGATATGCTGCTTGTAAATATACTGATGTACCTTGGAGGATAGCTGTGTTCTTTAAGGCTCCTTTGATTCTGGCAATAAAGTGTTTTTTAATGCCAGTGTGAACTCTGCAAATACCCACACACCCTGCAATCTTGACTGATGCTCTGTGATGAGGAAGGCTTGTGATGTTTGCCTTGAGAAGCTGTTTGATTGTATGCGGTTTATAACTGTGTTTATGGCCAGAAGGAAGGAGTGCACATGGCTCTGTAATGTGATTTGGGCAGTTCATTTTGGTGGAAAATCCTCCGTTCCAGTCTCAATTCTAACAGCTGTGTGGATTTTGACTACAGAGTGCCTGGCTATTCCTTGCTGTAGAGCTGCAGCCTTGGAAAGGCTCTAACTGCTGGGCTTGGTCAGAGGTCCACCCTGTCTCCTGCTTTGTGTCCCTGTTCCGCTGGAGAAGCGCTCAGTCATGGGAGGTGCTGTCTGTAACAAGGAATTGTCCGGCCTCCCTCAGCACTTCGGAGCAATCTGGAAAGCAGGTCTGCCAAGGGTAGGAGAGGGGTATGCATTAAGACATTCCCATCCTGAATGAGCAGAAAACTGCTCAGCTGCTTTGCTGGGTCTTGGAAGAGCCTGTCGTGCCTGCATCCAGTGGGAGCTGCGGAGCCGCACATTCCAGGAGTGAGCAGAACCTTTTTGCAACTGCAGCGTGTAAGCCCAGAGGAGGGACCACATCCATCCAGCACGTTTGGCTCCTCAGTGTTGCTCATATGTCAATAACTTCAGCAGTTCCCTACTTAGAGCAGCAGCTTTCAGAGGTGGCCCTCAGACACCTGGTACCTGTTGTATATTGTACCTAGGCAGTTTTAGATGTTTGATTCAGAACTGGTTTGGCAAGTCACCTTACGAGTTTTGTGTAGGCTGATTAGTCCTGGGATATCCCACCCTTCCCTGCAGTTAAAATGATTTTTAAAGGGCTAAGGTGTATGGGATAGTAGGATCAGTTCTGCTCTATGCTGATAAAATTCTTTTGGCAAATTATTCAATCTCTCATTCTCTATTTTTCAGTCTGTAAAATGGAAGTGGGCTCTCTAAGAAATGCTCTGAATCCCACGAACTGAAAATCTTTGCATTTGAGATGCTATTACTAAAGGAGTTTATATAATTTTAGTTAAATACTTGTGCAGAATTTTGTATTCTTACCGTTTCTGATTGTTTCCTGGGATTTTTCCTTGCAAATTTCTCTCACCTTTACTTCCAGATTTTTGGAGCAGGTAGCTTTTAGTCTGACTCCTTTGGCCTGATGTGTCACAGACAGGAGGACTGTGTTTTACAAAGAAGGCGTTTCTCATTTTGGTATGAGGATTGTTGCTGCTTTTTTCTTCTGCTGCCATTTTCAGGTCCTTTCTGGAGCAAAATGAGAGTCCTGCTATCAAATCTTAATTAAACAGGGCACTGAGGGATTGTTAGGCAAAATAAAGTCATGGGAAAGGAAAAGTAGCACATTTCTTTCCAGCAGTGTTCTTTAATTGGTATGTGTATATATCCACACACGCGGACATGAAGCATCCCTAGAGCACACATGTGTGTGTTTGTCACCAAGGGCTGTGGGACAGTTTGCTCAGCACAGTGTCCACATCCCCCTGCTGCCACAGCTGTGTCAGCACTGCTCCTGGTGTGGATGCTGAGGGGAGTAGCTGTGGCTTTTGTTCAGTTTAGCTGCTTTCAGTGTAGCTGACCCGCTGTGATTACACTAAGTGAACTGAGCAAGGGTCAGTTAGGCCAGAGGTGTGTCTGTGCAGGTCACTGTGTTACCGGAGTGTGATGTGTAATTGTACAGGTGGGATTGTAGTATTGCTGCAGCTCCTTCTGAGAGCAAAGGCCAGGCTGTTCTGTGAGGGCTGTGGGGACTGTTTCAAATAGTTTAGTGACCCTAATCTTGTTTCCATTCAACGCACTTTTTACAGAAGGACCAAAATATCGCTCTTGCTTTGCTGATATTTTGTGGCCCTGTCTGTAGGGATGCAATAAAGGGCTATTTTGAACCCTTGCTGTAGGCACAGTCCTGCAGCAGCTCTGGCCTCGGGGCACTGGTGCTGCTGTGCTGGCACAGCCAGCATCGATCTGGTGCTGTGCCTGTGCCAGCCCTCGGGGTGGACACTGCAGCCGGCAGGTTTCTGAGCTTGGCTGCCTTTCAGAACCTGCTTCCTGTTTGTCTCCTCCTCTTCCTGCTGCTTTCCTCCACTGGCCGTTTCTCAGCTCGGCAGTTGCTGTTTAACAAACCCCAGCGTCCCGTGGGTCGGTTGTACGTTTTTACATCGCTGTAAACTCCCCTGCAGTGGAAAGCTGGGTCTTTGCTCTGCAAGGAACGCAGTGCCTGGAGTGTTCCTGCTTCTCAAGGCTGCATTTCAATATTCAGTAAGAAAAAAAAATAGCCAAGCTCGAGAGGGACATATTTGGGTGAGCATGAGGGTGGGATGGGGTGGGGACCCTGTGGTGATCAGCCGTACCTTGCTCATTCTGCTTGGCATAACTCAGAGCTACCTGGGTGATGTGCAGAAAGGAGAAGCTGGGGACACATCTCTGAATGCTCCCACAGTTCTGTGTGAGTCTGTGCGAGGGGGATTTACTCTCCTGGGGATGGATTGATGCTCCATTTACAGAGGGATTTGTAGGCTGTGTAACAAATGAGTATTCAGATTCCACTTAGAAAAATCATTCTGTAAAACACAGTATTTCCCCTTCCTATTATATGGTGGGAAATAGTGTTTCTAAGCTTGTGAATAAGATGATTTTGATGTAAAGTGGCAAATGACACTGCCTCAGAGAAGACTGTGGCATTGGAGATTTGCTCTGCCTTTCCTTTTGACGGGTCAGTATCATCCTCACCCCACCACTTGAAGCAATTCTAAAAATACAGCCAATGAGGCAGTTGGTGACTGCTGCTGTAGCCACTTCTGTGCAAGCTGAGAAAGCAGCCAGTGTTCCTTGGCCTGTATACCACTAAATACACTGTAACAAACACGGGTAATTTTTTTAATGTAGATAAGATGTTTGACCATAACTTTGATCCAAAGCAGAGGATGCTAACATAGTGCACCTGCCTCTATTTTTTTTAATGCCACTAAAAGAAAAAAACACAAACAAAAAACCCCAAATTCCAGTTGGAATACTGATTATTGGCTGTGTAGTGTTCTCTGAACTGAGTGGGATGTCTCTCTCCCTCGCTCTTGGTCTGCTTTTAAGCCTCGTGCCTTCATGTCAGTACCACATTTGAAAGGAATAACGTGCCGTTCCTTTACAGATGAAGCCAAACTGTCTCCCTGTAATTTAGATTATAAGTAGTTCAGGGCAGTGACTGTGCTTTTGCTGTGCATTCTGTCATGCCTGTCTTGAGAGAGTCCTGACTGATGCCTGAAACTTCCAGTCTGGTTTAATTTATTAAGTAACAGATGGTGACTGCTCCAGGATCTGAGTTGAGGAATACCTAGAGAGCCAGGCTTTAATGAAGGTACCTACGGAGCCAACCTCAGAGAAATGCACAGTGCAACATCCAGCAACGTTCTGAAAAACCAACTGTGAGATTCTCTCAGAACCGAGCAATTGTAGGTCACAAACTCAGTTCTGGATTCTGTGTTTAATCTTGGTGGGAGTCACTTCAATGTTATTTGAGTTTGTGGGTGGAGATGTTTGTGCAGAAGATAAACTACACATTTCTAATGTGATGCAATCGGAGCAAAGTTCTTCCTAAAAGTTAAAGTAAACAAATGAGCCATCTTTTCCTATTCCCTGATATGAAAGATGGAAAATTTTACTGGATGCTGTTTTTTTGGCCACGTGCAGAGTGGGACTTGTTTGCTGGTTTTGTGCAGAACACTTAAACCTGCAGGATACTACTTCAGTGTAATTTAACACTTGACAAACAAGCGGTGCAGGTATTTAAAGTACCTGAATGTGGCTTTGTAATTGTCTGGTACAGGGTGGAAAGTAAGAATAATTGTTTCCATCATAACCCTTTGACCTACTGCTTGAGTACCAGTTCCATCCACAGCTGGTACCATAATGAAAGCAAAAATGTTACTTCCAAGTGGGAGATTCCTGCTGGGATTTTAATGCAAGGAAGACTGTTTTGTGTTCCTGGCAGGGGAAGTGCAGGGTAGTGCTTTGTTCACCCAGCACTCGATCTGTGTTTAAGTGCGTGAGTGGTTTTGGCTCCTGTTTCCTTCTGGTTAATATTCCACCTTTCAGTTTGTGTAATTCAAGCCAATGCAATTGTATCAGGTTGGGCTTGGTGGTTCCTTCAGCCCGTTTTAGGCTGTGATGGCTGTTTAAGGGCTTCCCTTTCCCTTCTCTTTGCCGGTGCCAAATGTTGGTTTTCTTGGCAACATTTTGGTCAGCTTAGACAAACTTCTTCCACTTTTTTCCTTGAGATGTAAACCAAAACAGCTCTACCTGGCTGCCCTCAACCTATTGCAAGGTTATGGTCACAGCTGTGGGAACCCACCTGCTTTAGAAAGAGAAAAACTGGGGCTTGGGGAACCAACACCAGAGAACTGAGACATGGGAAAATGTCCTTCTCAAGTAAAGCAGCTGAAAAAAGCAATTCTGGAGTCTTTACTAGAGAGTTTAAAATAGTTATTTCAAAAAATATTCCTGGAGAATGTCCCTTTTTTCTGCACAACTTGGTAAAATTCTTAGTTTTAAGCATTCCTTTGGCCTGTGTGTTGAAATACAACTATTTGCAATAATGAATTCAAATCCAGAAAATAATTGTTTAAGAAGCAATGTAGCTATTTTTTTTTTCATATGATTTAAATAAAAAATGTGAAATCTGATGGTGGAGAATATACTAGCCCTTCTAAATAAAAGCTGGTGAGTTCTCTCTTGATTAAAAATCAACCCCTTCCTTGTTTTTTAATTGCCATTTATTTGGTAACCAAGCTAACAGAAGTAGTTTCTTTTTCTCTGATAGTCTTTGATCTCAGCAGTTTGATATGTACCATGGTTTGTAGCTGGGTGAACCAAATTCTGAGTGTTGCTGGAAGTCCTGGGTGTGCTGCTCAGGTGACCCTCCCCTGGAGCAGCTCCTGTGCCTGCTTCAGGTTCTAAGGTGTGACTTCACATGGGGAAGGCTGTTCTCGAGCTGTCCCACAAGAAATAACACTATAAATCATTTACATGTACCCTGGGGTTAGTCCTCTTAGTCCCCCTCCCCTCTGGCCTTACAGGCCCTCATGTTTCTTTTTCCTGTGTGATTCTCTTGACTGCTGCAAAACCCAGTTATTTAGGATGTGTAGAAAATAACGTGGTAACATGTGCTTTTGTCCTTATGGCATAATCAAAGCTGTGTTTCATTATTTTCTGCCCTTGCAGTAGTGCATTTAACATTTCAGTTTTATTTTCTAATTGTATCAGTTTGGTCTTTGAAAGTATAATGTTATTTCTGTCAATTCTGTGGTAATGGATTAACAGTTTTACTTTGTTCAGATCTAAGTGTTGTATATCACAGCATCCCTCTTTTCAGTGACCTGCTGCTGGTTGGAATTGGAATATCTTGTCGTGATGACTCTGGCCTGGGATAGCACTTCATCTTTTTTTTAATAATTGCCTTTTTTATTTAAACCCTTTAGCTTGAAACATGCATGTTTTAAATTTTCTAGACTTAGAAGGCAGAAACTCAGATAACATCTTCAGATGTCTTGGTGGATTGCAAAGCACAGCACTGGTGTTGTATTTTAACCTTCCAGTTTCCTGGATGTGACTGGAGGGGTAGTTATGGATAAATTCTTCATGAGCACTGCAGCACAGGAGTACCTGTTGTATAAATGTGTGTATTGCCATGCATTGCACAGGGATTTATTCTGTGTGCTTCTTACCAGATCCCCAGGCTTTCTTGCAGTACCTTCTTTAAAATGATTTCTGATACAGTGAGTTCTCTGAAACAAGTGCTGGGGCTTTTTTTCCTGTGTTCAGTGGGTGCCTTATTAAAAGCCCAAAGCAAAATTTTTAAAGTACCGGTGTTTTTGTCCTTCTGATATTTCTGCGTCGTACTTTAAAATCGAGTAGATTTCATTCATTTGACACTTTTTTCCCCCAATCTTTTACAGTGTGTCGGTCAAATAAAAGTCCCTGGGTCTGCCTGACGTGTTCAAGTGTCCATTGTGGAAGGTGGGTACCAAGAGTCAGTGTGCAAATCTCTTTAGCAGACCTTTATCATTCTCCTTTGTTGCTTGGCTGGGGGGCAGTTCATTCAAAATTTCCATGAAAGAAACCTTCCTTTATCTCATTTAATACTGCAGATTCTGCTTAATGTGGTTCTTTGCTACCTTAGGAGAGGGCAGAGATTATACTCAAGATATGGGGGGGTTTGTTTGTTTGTTTTAAAGAAAAGTGGAAGGTAAATGTGATTATCAGTTCTCCGGGCACTTTTGGGACTGAGCAATTTCGTGGGTTGTTGTAAAGTTCCATTCTGTAAAAGATGTTTCTGTTGTGATAAGATTAAGAGAATTGTTGGAAAACCACAAGTTGGCACAGCTTGTTTTGAGAGAAACAGCTTAGACAGAAAATAGCACAAATGTCCTGCAGTGTAGTTTGGGAACTGCAGTTATTGCCACAACATGGAAGAACCAGCTGCCATCAGAATTCCTTCCCTCTACACCTGCTTTGTGGGTGTGTTTGGAGAGGAGGGATTTGTCACTGCTCTTATTTGTATGGCAATTGGGTAATTGTAAGAAATTTGCTGCTACATAAAGGTTTGAGGTGCCCCAATTAGTGGAATGCAGTTGGTGTTGACACTTGGACAGCATCTGAGATGTGAGCATGTTTTCATCTGTTGGGTAACATTCTGGGCCTGTGTGCTGTTCTTCTGGAAAAGCATCATTAAACTTTGTCTTTTGAAGTGAATTGAATAAACTCCAGCTTTTGTTTCTTTGATCTGGATTGCAGTAAGTGTCCCAGCTTTAATAATGTTTCTTATTCAGTGTTTTCAGCACCAAACCTTTTTTTTTCCCCTCTATTTATTCTTGGTGAGAGCTAGGAGAGGGGGAGATGCTTCATGTTATGTGATGGTGTGAAATAAATAGTTTGGAATTTTTTAATAGTTACTAATCTTAAAAAAATATTATTATTAGTGTCCACAAATGGCCTTTCTTGTGTGCAGTCAGTAGACAGTGAGTCAGTTATTTATGCTGAGGGGAAGGAGAGAATTCACCTGAGGCCCAGCCATGCACTTCTAAGTGTTAAATAATTTTCAGCTCATAGTTTGAGCTCTTGCAGTTGTAGTGAGGTACAGTGTAGTTTACCTTTTTTTTTTAATTAAAGATGCTTAATTTCAAATCTTCAGCATGAAAATGCTCATTTTGTCAGCAGAAGAGCTGTAGGATTTTAGATTTCCTCTTCAGTTATGTAACCCCAAGCCCTGGAGCCCTTCAGATCCATGAACTTTGATGACTCTGAGATTAAATCCTGCTGCAGGATGGGAAAGCTGCAAATGGGTGTGCTGTGGTCTGGGGTCAGCACAGGCACAGCAATCACAGACAGGAGTGCTGGGTGGCTACAGAGGTAGAGCTGCATGGGAAAACAATTGGAGAACTGACTGCACTGGAAGTGAATTACCTTTTAAATGCCTCTGCAAATACTGGTGCCTGTTTGCTTCTTGTTTTAGTGAATGTCGATTGGCTGTTTAAAAGCATAATATTCTTTGTGTTTCTTTTAGATACGTGAATGGCCATGCAAAAAAGCATTATGAGGATGCACAGATTCCTCTGAGCAATCATAAGAAAACAGAAAAACAGGAGAAAGTTCAGCATACTGTGTGTATGGACTGCAGTAGTTACAGCACATACTGGTAAGGCTTCAAACACTGTCATTTGACAATTTTTTTTGTACTGGAAGGTGAAAACTTTAGACTCTTGAGAAACATTATTTATATTCCATGCATTCTTGGGCATTTCATCTCTTGCTTTCCAGACCTGGCTGTTGGAAACACTCTGCTTTTGCACGTGGATTGTAGCACTGGTTGGGGCTAAACTCCCACAGTCAGTTGGCTTAAACAGCAGGAACTTTTTGAAACAAGTGCTGTGTGGTTTGCAGGCGCTTCTGTTTGCTTTGGGGTGTGTTGAGGCCTCACCTTTTAATTGCAAAAGCTGCTCAGTTGTAGTTCCTCCTTCCATCAGACTGGTGAGCCTTTCACGTACCCTTTTGGTCAGAATTCAGCCAGTGCTGTAATACACTCTAAATCCTGCCCAGCAGATCTGACCTTGAGGTGTGTTTGTGTGTGTAGCTTCTGCGAGTTTGGGAAAGGGATGGATCCTGGTGGGAATCAGCATCAAGTCTCTGCAAGAGTACAGAGGAGGTTCAGAAATGTGTCTTTAGGCATCAGGATGGCCTGGGCTGAATCGTTTTGTGAGATGAGCACTATCCAGGGAGACTTAATGTTCATGCTGCCAGTGTTGGGTTCCTCATCTTCCTCTGAGAGCAAAGACTGGGAGTTTATTAAAAGCAATGGTTTTATTGCCTTCAGCATCTTCCATCCTCTTCACCCTTAACCAAAACTGGTGCTTCCCCATTTGCAGGTAGTTCCTGGTTTCCCACGGGTGTTGTTACTCGTGCAGGATTGTGTCAGTGTGAGAGAAGTCCGTGTTACAGCCTTGTACAATTACTGGGGGTGTGGCTCCACTGATGGGTGTTTGGTTCAAATAATTGGGTGTCTTTTGTGTACTTGAGCTGGGAAAAATCTGGCTGTTGGAGCTGGGGTGTCCAGGTTTGTGAGGAATACCTCTGTAACAGATGTTTTTATCCCCTGCAAGTAAAATCACAGTTAAGTGGTCTTCACCTGAAGAAATGTTCTTGGGAGCAACTCAAAAGCTGCTCAGATGGTGCATGGAGCTGTAGGCATGTTAAGCACAGAGGAAAGATTTGAGTAGCTTGGTGATGTAGGGAAATTTCCCTTTTATTTACACTTTATTTAAATGACCAGCATTTTTGTTCTGCTCCTGTGTGAAAACAGCAGAAAACAGACAGTTTTTCTGAGTGATATATATGCACAACTTACCAGCACTGGAGCAGCTGTGGGAAGCCTAATTTCACTTTCCCAGTTAATCCTGGTAGCAGCTGAGTTCTGTGTTGTGGCTTCTTGTTTTGTTTGAAGTATGACCTGTCTTCTAGTCATTCTGAAGGTCATAATCTGTGGAGGAATTTTAGCAGGGTGTTTGAAGTCTTGATTGTATCTCATTATGACAAATAGTATGCCCAACTTGCTGAGGCTTGAGGAGTTACAGCAGCAAGTCCCAGCACCCTGCTGACCTTATCCCAAACCCAGTGCGGGCGCTGGGAAACGCTGACAGCAGACTGAGGGCTGTGGGATCTGTTGCTGCACCAAAGTGTGCTTGTGAGGAGCAGGTAGGCACATGCTGGGGAGAGCACTGGAGTCCTGTGGCAGTTCAGCATGAGATGTCTGCTCTGCTGCAGTCCAAGTCCGGGGCTGAGTCAGATCTGTGGATGAACTGAACTAATTGCAGCGAGCTGTGCCTTGGGGAGTTCCTGTGGTGGGTAATTCACCAGCAAGTTGTGACTCCCGTGCGAATGTGAAGCTCACCAAGGTTCAGAAGCAGTTCCTCTTGGCTTTCCTTCGGCATATTTCAGTTTTCCCCACGTGATAATCAGAGAAAGACCCCTGAGTTTGTTCCTGCACCCAGCTGGAATGAGCTTGGCTGTGTGAAGGTGAAGCAGGAAGCACTGAAACAACTTCTGCCCCTTCATTTCAGACAGTACTGGGGGGGGGCTGCTGGCAAATAGTGCTTGCCAGTTAAAGCAAATCTGAGCTTCTGTGGAGAACGAATTTGGAAATGCTGTTTGTCAGCTTCAGCGTAGACATGAATGCAGTAGACAGTGCTTGTTTATGCAATGATGTTTCTTTTTAGTAAACTTTTATGTGAAGATTAATATTTTATGCTGGCAGTGTGGGCTGCCTCAATAATTTGAAAGTCAAGAAAATGCCATCCTACGACTTAGTTGAATTTTACTTCTACTGTAAGAATAATGGAGATATTTTGATGCAGTGCTGGCTTTTGTATTTTTGTTTGCAGTTCAGTTTACTGCACAGAGTTGAGGAGAATACTCCTGTTCCATTTTTATCCTATGGATCCCAATCTGCTGTTCCTTAGCTTGCATGATAATAAGCTATATTAATAAAGCCTGGATGGGCTCTTTTCTAAGAAGGTGGCATTTGATTCTTTGCTTTTCTTTGGCCATGTCATAAACTTTGATGCAGTCACGGGAGCACAATCCAAGGTTTGCCTCAACTGTTCTTGTCAGTGCAAGGAGAAGAGACACTGTGTGAGTGTGGAAGCCACCATGGTTTATTCAGTTTTGTCTCTAGCTGATATGCACTCTTGCTGTAAACCAAAACCAGATCCAGCAGTGTGCTGTATCTGTGTTGCAGGTGGAAGTCTAGATGCATGTGTTTTCTTTTACAGGATGACAAGCTTTCAGCATAGCTTTGAATGGAAAAGTGTTGCAACTCTGGTGGGACAGTAGTTAATTTTTAATATTTTTTCAATCTGAGAGGAGGTTTTTATTGTATTTATGAATTTGGTAATATTTTGAAAAATGCAGGCATGCTTAAACTATGGATTTACTTTCCAGAGGGTTCTGATATTTATTCTCTGTCTTCTTATTCACCTGTTCAATCTTCACAGTGGAGAAGTTGAGAGAATGTTAATATTTTATTCATAATGACAGTATAACTCTCTTCTTGATTCTTGGGTCCCTTTGGAGACAGTGGGTGCAATACTAAACCCTCAGACTGAATGACATTTGAGACCTTAACTGCTGAGAAAAACAGAGTCCTGAATTCCACTTTTTGGAGGTAATCAGCCTTTCAGTCAGTTCTCAAGTACTAAACACAAAGAAGTACAAATCTTTTTGTCTTCAGACTCTGGTGTTTAGTGGGTTAGTAGGTTTTTTGTGCATGAGAGGTAAAATGATCCATGTAGGAACCCTGCTCTCCTGAAAGAGGACTCTTGTAAATTTGTTTCTCTGTGCACAGACAGTTGGCACAGAAGAAGAAAGGCTGCCCTGTTTATGTATTTGCATAATATGTTTCCTGTGCTCATTTAATCCCAGACAGAGTGTGCAGGTCAGATTTCTTACCCATTAGTCTCCTTGTTATCCCTTAAAGGGGCACAGTTGTGTGAGTGTGTGTGTTCTTGGCTAATGGAAAAAAAAGTAACCGTTAAGATAATTCTTTTCTAGTCTTTCTTTTTGCGATGCTGTTCCTATTTAAAAACCAAACCAAACTTACTGTGCTGGTGCACTAGTATCAGAAAATGAGATTACTTAGTGCTGTTATTTTGCATTCTGCAGTCAGTGACAATTAAAGAGAGAGTAAAAAGCCTTTTATCCAAACAGTGACACTTGAGTTCTTAGTTTACTCATAGGAAGTGTCAGCAGAAGTAAAGAAACTTGGGCTTTTTTCATGCTTGCTGTGCTATAATTCCTCCAGTCCAGTCAGGGCCTCCAACCCCAGGCTGAGGTTGTGCAGCCAGTGAAGGGGCCAGCACGCAGGCTCAGTGCTCCCAGAGCAGGGCATACATCCACTGGCTTGCTGCCATTTTAGAAGCAAGTGAGGCCAGGAGAGACCAGGCCTTGGAGGGAGCAGAGGTACTAAAAACAGAAAGTGTGTGGAGAGGAAAATACCCTGCTAAGCCCCACAAGGGACCCTCTGCAAGGTATAGAATTTGTTCTGCACCGTTGCTGTGAAAGCACATTGTAGAACTGCTGTATGCAAAAGAGGTGTTGTGTTAATTTGGGATAATCCCCAGGATCACAAATTGAACATCTGTTTTGAATGGCAGCTTCACAGACAGGATGTCATTTCTCAGCAGTTTACCTCTAAGGTGTGTGGGCTTAGCAAATTTAAGTTACTAGAACATAAACTGCTACTTACTCTGTTTACTGGGTTTATCCAAAATAGAGTCATGGTAGTGCAGTTATTTCAGGTAGTATTGCTGAGTCCTCAGTGTTGCAAGAGAGGTAGTTTTAGAAGCCTGCCCATTAAAAAGACAGATAGAAGAAGCCTGTCTTGATTTTAAATAAATCTTCCAATTACTTTCCCGCTGTTGCAAGGACCCTGACATTTACTGATGTACTTTGTTTTATTCTTCCACCTTGGGGAAGGTGCTGAACTAACATGTGAAAATAAGCTTAGTGTGATGGGTATGGGAGCAAGTATTAAATCATCTTTCAGCAATAAGCTGTCATAGAGGCTTTCAGTGAGCTCCCATCTGCTTCCCCTCCCTGTGTATCAGCATTAGTGGCCGCACAACCAGAGCAGCAGTGTCGTCGTGCTGGTGTCCCTGTGGTGGGGACACACCTGGTGGTGAGGAGAGGTCAGGCTTTCCTGTGTGCCCCAACCCGTATTTGTCTCAGCAGAGCTGCCTGGGACGGTGTGCCCCCAGGGTTGGCCTTGGGGTGTGTCCTGGGAGAGTGGCAAATGCAGGAGCTCTTCACTGGGTCCGTGGAGGTGGCTGGGAAGGCTGAATAGGAAGGATTACCTAAAACATGGCTGGAAAATAAGCACATTGACAGACTCTTCCCAAACCAACTGGGTCTGTGGCCATCTTTTTAAAGAAATGTATTACTGACAATAATAATTTCTAGGTCCTGTGTAAGTATCCATAATTTTTGGGTTCATTGTTTGGATATCTCGAGGATTTTATTAATGTCTCTTCTTAGAGGCAAAAATCAAAGAGGTCCTGGACAGACTCCATTCAGCGGGAGGATCTTTCTTCACTGTCTCAACTCTATACCCTCCTCAAGAATTTAGTGTTTGAATTAACACTAGCAGTACTGCAGATTTGTGCAACAAAGAGTGCTGGAAATTCCAGTTGTGCTTCAAATCAGCAGCTTCATTAAATTAGGAAGCAAGGGTGGACCTGCTCCAGAAGGAGTAACCTGAGGTGATGATGGTGTATTTTGCATTTGAGTTGCTCTTGTGCCAAAGAGACATGGATACAGCTCTGATATGAAACATGTCCAAAGTCAGTTTTCTTCACAGGACAAGTTCAGTTGCCTGCCAGACGTTAAAGCTGCAGTTTGATGCTTCACAGCAAGGGCTGACGAACACTGGGAGCTGAGCTGCCTTCGTGGGATGTGGGGAAGGGAGGCCATGACAAGTGTCTGTTCCCTTTTTGTCCCAGTGCTTTCAGAAGAGCCGGGGCAGCATTAAGCCTTCTCTTAACCCTGCTGTTTCTCATGGCAGGCTGCAGGTTATGAGGTGGCTGGGCTGGCTCTTGGCTAATCCTGCCCTGCTGGGACAGGGATGTGCAGCTCCTGCTGCCAACCTCCTTGGGGAGGCCTGGGGAGCTGCTCGGGGTTCTTGCTGTGGATCTGGAGGGCTGGGCTTCCCTACTGACTGCAGCATCTACAGCTTTTGGTGTCTTGGTTTTAAGGAATTTTTGTCCTTCCTTTCCCTCCCCCTTTACTACCCCACCCCTGTATGTAGAGGTCATCTTTCCTTCAGGAACGGAATGCTGGATGATCTTTAAGGTCCCTTCCAACCCAAGCCATTCCGTGCTTCATTCATTCGCTCCGTGACAAGAGGGTCCCTATCACTCTAGGACCTCTATTCCCTCTTTTTGTGAGGACAAGAAATGCAAAGGATGCAAAATACAGCAAAGCAGCAGAAGTTGATGCCATCGGTAGCAGTGCTCTCCCTGTGACAGTTTGCTGTGCTGTCCTTTTATTTCTTCAGTGTGGTGTGTGCTCTGGGACTTTGTGTCAGCAAAACAGTGAAATAAGGTGTGGGGGTTTGTTGAGACCCTCCTTCCCCCTTTTAGAAATGTCTGTGACCTTGGCCTTTGTGCACTGTATGAGGTGTTACAAGCCCATGGTTTGAATAATAAATTATAATGAATGTTTTTGGTGCTTGGGAAATGCGAGGTCCTTGTGGAACGTTTCAGGATTGTAGACTCTTGTAACCTTCGCAGTTTTGATTTGGTTTCACTTTACATTTGCTTTGAGGGATCAGCTTTGCTCTCTTTTCCAGCTCAGTTACTTACTTTTGCACACTTACCCTGCAAAAACTCAAAATACTGCCTGAAGTTTTGTCATAAGAGTTTCTGGATAAAAACTAATGAGCCACTGATGTTTGTGGTTAAAGCACGAGGTGGAAGTTGCCACAGACTGCTGGCCCAACTCTGAAAAACTCCCATGATCTCTTAGTTCGTCTTCCCTAGTCTTGTTCCGTAGCACAGACTTGGATATTGTGTGTGTTCAGATTTCAGTGCTGGCTTTACAGTGTTAAAGTAGTTAAAAAATCAGTAAAGCCTTTTGTGTTCTGTTTCCTGGGTGTCAGTTGATCTTCTCTGGTAAATCGATACCGATGCTGCTTTTGGTTACAGTGAGTTTTTGTTGAGCTGAAGTTCTGCCTTGAGACAGGCAGTGCCTCATGCTTCTGATTGCTGATGAAGAACTGAACTGGAACTAAAAATATGCAATAAGGTGGTGCCTGCACCCCCTTTTGCTGCAGGGTAGTTTCTGGAGGGAACCAGGCTCAGTGTGTAGGTGTTGTGCTCCCCAGTTCCCCTCGTAATCTCTCCTGCATCACTGCAGTGCTTCTCACAGGCAGGCTCGTGTGGTTTGAACCTCCCTGAGGTGCTTTGCGCGTCCTCACGAATGTTTTTCTTGCAGTTATCGCTGTGATGACTTTGTAGTCAACGATACCAAGCTGGGCCTGGTACAGAAGGTCAGGGAGCACCTACAGAACTTGGAAAAGTAAGTAGCTTGTTTGCATCCAGACTGCTTTGGGTGGACTTGTAGGACTGGTATTTCAGTTCTCTATGTGTATGTGTACCTAACGTGTGTTTTGGTCCTGCTGTGTGTGTGACACTGTGTATGTTTAAATAACCTTTTCATCACTGAGAAGCAGGAGGTGCAGAACAAATGGATTTGGCTGATCTCATATGTCTTGTGTCTTACACAGTATATCTTGTAGAAGCAGCATGTGATGAAACAGGAATTTAGATATCAATTAACTTTCTTCCCAGCTAGACAATAATTAGTCTTTTTCCATTTAAATGTGAGAGATTTTTCAGAACAGAGCAGAAATAGTTTTGTCAGAAAAGCAGAGTAAGTTGGGGTTTTTATCAGAGAAATTGAAGTGAAAATGCAGGTGGGAGTAGTCTTCATATTAATTATGTCGTTTGGGTTGCAACCCAAAAGATTAGGGTGGCTTATGAACTTGGAGTTGTACCGAAGAGATGTTTTTCCTTTGCCTTTGTCTTGTTTTTCCACTGAAAAATAGATATGATGAGCTGGGTGATGTAGGTGCTGTGGCCAGTGCTGGAGGGCAAATAGAGTTTGCACAGTTTGTTTAAAAATCTTCTGTGTTGCTGAGTAGAAGTACCTGTGCATTCAGTGCTTTCAAATCCACTTGAATGCCCCAGAGCTCAGATAAGACTCCTGCCAAGAAATTGCTGTGATTTTGGGAAATGTCTGGGTCCTCCCTGAGCTAAATGTCACTTGGTAGGCAGTACTAATATTTTCATTCTTTTCCACTGCCTTTTGATGGCCTTCTCAGGTGTATAATGAGATGTAAAGATGGTAAAGCATAATGAGAAGTGCACATTAGTATTTTGGAAATGTCCAGGAGATCAGTCCTTTTCTGAGGTAAATGATACTGTGGAGGCCTCCATTCTGTGTGATGACAGTTTTTGAATGTTTGGAGGGCTTTCTAATTAAAAACAAAACCAAAAACAACTATCAAAACAACAACAAAACAAACAAAAAACCCCAAACTAAAAAAAAAACACCCAAAAATCCAACCAAAACAACCTAAGTCAAGCTTGGAACAAGTTATGGTTTCACTATTAGATGACAGAGAAATCATCATCTGGTATAATTGAGGGGCCAGTAATTTCCAGTGATGGGCAGGAGAGTGATTGTTCTTGTAACTTAGTGTTACACAAATGTTATAACCCCATGTGTTTTTATTTAAGTGAGAGAAGTCAGCTGTAACACATAAGTGTATTTTGGATTTTTGGGAACTTAACTTTGTCCTGATTTCCTTGAAGTTGTCTTTCTGAGGGCCCAGATGGTTCTTTGGACAGAAGTATTTTATGGAAAATTCTGTGTCAGTTATTTCTTTGCTGAAGGGACAAGGTCAGTATTTTAGGTGACAAGTAGCCTGCTCAGAAGGCCACTCTTCAGGGCACGTTCTGTCATGGATGATGTGCTGCAGAGGGGCCTGGGCTGTGCTCAGGGAGCTGCAGCCTATTTTAAGGCTGTGAAGAGCATGTGTTGCAGTTGGGAGGCTGTTTGCTGTCAGTGACAACTGACGGCAGATGGAATCACTGTGTTAAACACGAGGGTCGTTATCTGCTGCCTGTTCCACACAAGACTTTGGTTTTATAGTAAATAACCTCTTTTAATTACTTTCCAACAGTTCAGCCTTTACATCAGACAGACATAGGAAAAGAAAACTGTTGGAAAACTCATCTCTGAACAGCAAGTTATTAAAAGTAAATGTAAGTATGACAGATCCAGTACAGCGAGTTTAAAGGGTTTTTAGAAGCCTGTTGGGGATCATAGTTGGCCTAGACTTGAAATACTTTGTCACCCACATTCTGCTTGGTGCACTTTGTCTTTCTCATCTTCTGACCACACACCTAGAAGAGCCCCTTCACACAAAAGCAGGTTTGGTACTCTGCTACATTTCTGTTGACCCAGACCAAGAGATTCCCTGGGCTTAAGAAGGGTTTCATTTTTATTTTTTTCCCCCAAGTGCAGGAGGCAAAAAAGCAGGTACACTCTTTTGGGAGGGCGGAATAAGAGTAAGTGTCGAGAAAAAGTATAAAATTTTAATGATTTTATAAAAGAGCGTAGTAGAAGTTGCTTTCAAAAGGAACTGTGGGCTAATCTGAAAGCTTTTCTTCTCTTTTCGTCTTCCTGGGGCTCAGGGCAGCGATGGCACCAAAGGGAGCTGCAGCAAAAGCTGCCTTCAGCCACAGAATAATTAACTGATAACAAAGAGAAGCTGCTCCTGAGAGGAGTGTGAGTGGAAAGAAGAGGGTGGGGTGTGAGCAAAGCAGTCAGTTGTGGTTTTGCCAAGTCTGGAGGGGTTTAGTTACTTTAAGAAATGCAGTACCTACAGTCAGTTTAGGGTTCTCTGGATGTGCTGTCTCTGCTTCCTGTACTGCAGGGATTGAGGAAGCCTGGGAGAAATGGGGGGGGGGGGTCTTGCTGTGTGTCTGGAAAACTCCAAGCCACTCAAAACCAGAAGAAAAATCCTAGGCAGCATTTAGATATGGAGAAGACAGAAAGCATGAACTAAATGCTGCTTTTATTCTTAGTCTGTGCTGTTTTTTGTTTTGTTACTACTAAATATTGCCTGTGAGAACAGATTATCTTTTCATTGTTGGCACGTGGGATCCTTATCTAGAAAAGGTGGGCACTGCTGGGCGTTGATGCTGTGCTGGGTCACTCTGGGCAGGAGTGAGAGAAGAATATGCTGAGGACACTGTGGTGTTTGCACTGTGAGATACAACTATTGAAAGACAGTCTAGCTTGTGCACTGTGAGAGAACAATGAAGAATGCCCCAAAATGTGAGGAGCTTTCAGTGTGATATTTTGTAGACGATGGACTGTGTCCAAGTGTTGCAGATTCAAGAATCATCAATGCAACATTGCCCACATTTCTCCTCCCTGCCCACCCTGAAGATTATTTGACAAAAAGTAAGCCCATCTGTGGGTAACATTGTTCTGGACTGTAAATGGTGTATATTTTGCTTCTCTTCATTCGACACATTGCTTTTCCTTTGCACAATCTAACTTGACTGTTTCTTTCTCAGATAAATGCTGTTGTCTTGTCTTTTTAAAACCTTCCTGGCCACCACAAAACCCCACTGAGTCTCAGACTACTGCTTGTAACTTAAAAACAACTTGGAGGCAGCCACTCTGTGCATGTTAGATGTGGGAATAGATGGATGAGGATTGGTGTTTTCATTTTTTAAAGGCACCGTAGGGAAATCGCCATCCAGTTCTCACTGGACGTTATTAGAGTGTGAATATTGAACATGTATACACACAAATCCTTGGCAGTAAGAGCCTGTGATTAACTGGGTGTTGTCCTATTCTAGATTTATTTGCACAGGGAAAGGTGTAGTGTAGTTTGCTGTTGACAGGAGTGAGTAAGAAACAGGTTTCATGTCAAGATGGAGTTTCCAGGTAGTTTGAGCTGGTGAGGTGGTTGCTTTGTGTTTGAAAGCGCACTCAGGGTAGTTGGTTATTGTTCAGATGTCTGCCTTTAACTGCCTTGCTCTCCTTTCCAGGGAAGCACCACTGCCCTTTGTGCCACAGGCCTCCGGAACCTGGGGAACACGTGTTTCATGAACGCGATCCTGCAGTCTCTCAGGTACTCCAGGGCCGTGCCCACCCCTCTGGGACAGGGGCTGGGTGCTGCAGCACTGGCCAAGTGACTCTGGCAAGTTACCACTGCACAGGAGCATCCCTGGATCTGCAGGACCGGGGGCTGTGGGTACCGTAAAGTCGTGTTCCATAGCGTGAGGCGTGTCCTGGGATGCAGCATTCCAGAGGAAGCCTGTCTGCAACGCCTGCCAGCAGAACAGGAGGCTGCCCTTCATTGCTGAGGCTGTTGAAATACGTTGGTGTTTATGGTCTCTGTGAAAGCAGAGAGAGTTTTTGAGGATGGGTTTCATGGCAGTGGGCAGGAGAACAGTTAGACTGCATTCCATTGCTGCCAGGACCAACAGCTCTGCAGCTGTCCTTTGGCATTGCTGAATTTGCCTCCTTCCCGGGGAGGCTGAGTTGGGCTGTAGCAGAGCTCAGCAGTCTCTGCTCTCTTTTCCATCACTCAGGGTTCCCTGGCAGGAGCTGAGGCACACGTGGGCCGTGTTGCATCACTGGGGCTGTGGTGGGTTGGGAGGTGGTGGTAGACATGGAGTTAACCTCCTCAGCAGAGCAGTCTGGGTTGTTAGGAAGTGGCACCTCAGTCTGTCACATGGTATCTCTCAGTCAAAGCAGAGCCAAAATGTAATTGTTTTAGGTAATGTTTACAGATCTGCTCAGTTACTTACAGAAGATGAGTCTTTGCTACAGTATTTCTTAGGTCTTGAACTGCTCCCGATTGCTATTGTATATGGAGTTGTGTTTCTGCGTTTCAAAGAACAGGCTCCAGAATACATAATATTGTCTTTTTTTCTCTACCCTTTAAGGATTTCATTCATATTTCATTTTTTTTCCTAGTAACATTCAGCAGTTCTGCTGTTACTTCAAAGAGTTGCCTGCGGTGGAGCTGAGGAATGGCAAGACGGCGGGACGGCGGACTTACCACACCAGGAGCCAGGGAGACAACAATGTGTAAGCTCTGTGTGCTTGGTAGACTGAGCTGGGCAGGAAACAGCCTGGGCAGCACAGCCACCGCACCTTCTGATGTTGCACAATTCACAGGGCTCATGGTCACGGGAAAATCGTGGTCTGTGCAAAGAAAGAAACTTGGATCTCTTGCAGTTGCTGTTCCAGGTGTGGCGCTGCAGGGAGGGCAGGCAGATACATCAGGGAGCTCTGGAGTGTAACTGAACTTTAATAAGGTTCAGAGGTGCTGGGTAGATGTGCTCCAGACATTGTGCTACTTAATTCCAGCTAAAATGTGGTCATGGGGATGTGACCGCGAGTCAACATACTGCTGCTACTGCAAAAATAATAATTAGAAGTGATTCACGATCTGTGGCTTGTTAGAGCAAGTGTTAAAGGAGCGTTGTTAGCAGGCTGCACTAAAATGGCAAAAGGTGGAGAGATTTCCATCTGAAATGTAGTTTCCTGACCTGAGTGTCTCTCCAGCATTATGGGTAGGAATTTGGACGTAAAATCTTTGAAGGTGCTGGAAAGGATATTTACACAGACATTCCAGTCTTAACCAAGCTGATGTTTGATACTTGTACCATTGAGTGAGTAAACTTCTAAGGGTTGTAACACAAACCCACATTAAACACCAGCTTTTCTTTTCTTTCCAGTTCATTGGTGGAAGAATTCAGAAAGACACTCTGTGCTTTATGGCAAGGAAGCCAAACTGCATTTAGTCCAGAGTCTTTATTTTACGTCGTTTGGAAAATAATGCCAAATTTTAGGTAAGTTTTGTAAAAAAAAACCAAACCACAGCAATATTCCTGATTGCAAACTTGTATTGCTGGTGTCCTACTCTAAAATGGGCTGCATCTGCTTTGAAAAGGGTCTTTGCTTGGATCCACAGTTTTGTGTCCCATCAGTAGTGCTTGCTTTTCTTCCTGCCCTTCTACCACAGGCTCCATGTAGCAATGTCAGAGAGGACAGACATCTCAGATAAGAAATAGCAGTAGTTGTAGCTTTGAGCCAATGCTCCGAAGGGTGAAAGAATCAGGATAATGACTGGTAGTAAGTGCCAAGTGCAGGGTGTTGACAGAACCCAGCTTGGCTGCAATAAGAAAGTGATGTGGTCAGATTAAGAAAGATACAGCACCTACAGGCCTAAATGCAAACATACTGGCTGAAACTTCCTTGATTCTCTCAAAATACTGTAGTTGTCAGCTGGCCATGAAATGAGGGCTATGAGAGAAGAATCTTGTGCATAAAATAGGCATTTTGTGCCCATACAGACAAAACAGACAATAAAAAGAAAGGGGAAAGGTTACCAAAGTAAATCGAAGTATCGTTCCTCTCCAAGGTCTCCCTGTCCTGGCCCCTGAACCTCTTTCAAAGGAGCACTGAAACCTGTTAGGATATATTGTGATGAAGGTAAGTTGCTCCATGTTCTCGGGTAGTAAAGATGTTCTGTTCTCTGTCGTATCTCCAGCAGTGCTGAAAAGATGCTGTGAACACACCTGCTCAGCGAGTAACCCGAGTAACACTGACCTGTTTATTCTGCTCTTCACACTCCCAGTTATGTTCCACTTGGCTGATGAGAATCAAGGAAGTTTAATACCAGTAGTTGCAAGCAGTGACCGAAACATTACAGGCAAACAAAGATCATCCATGATGTCCATGACCAGTTCCCCTGTATTACAGTCTTCACTATAATTCTTGTTAGAGTAAGGGAGGAACCAGTTCATTAAAGTTCCTCAAGCAAATTTTCAGCACTGTGGGTTCTATCACAGCTTTTAAAAGAAAAAGTGCTGTTTGTTGGGGTTCTCCCTCTTCCCTTTTAATTCCCAGTTTTCTGGGAGCATGTCCGTGATTAATGGATAAGGGAACTCATAAAATCAAATTGGAGAATAGTCAGCTGCTTAGCAGGTCCCCACCTCCACATGATCCAGGGGGAAAATCTGGATTTGTTCAGTGCTTAATTGCACCTTGTAAAAGCTAATGATGCTGCCATGCCAGTTCTGCCTTGTGCACTTCTTGGGAGACTGGGAGAAGCCAGAAAGAAAGAGCCAGGAGCATGTTAGCAGCAGACCAGCCACTTTGGCATGTGCTTTTGAAGCCTGAAGTGAGGGGGCAGGGGGGGAAACAGTTGGAAATGTGGTTGAGTTGTTTCAGGCCAGATTTCAGCTGCCTGGAAGGACTGTGAGTGCTGCTGCCCTCCATGCCCCTCTGTGCCCTGCCCCAGGGAGTAGGTAGGATCATTTGTAGCTCCTGCAAGCACAGCTGCAACGCCTCTGGGCTCTGCTGCTGCTGTGCAGGTCCTGCTCCTTGGCTGGGCTGTGCTGTGTGCCAGGGTAGCTCTGGAGCCTCCTGCCGAGCTGCAAGATGTGTGTTTTGCTGCTTTACTGCTGTATGAATAGTCTGCTCTGTTTTCCTGGGAACTGTCCTTGTTTATCTCCTCTCCTCTTGCCAGTGGGAAAAAGAATGCTGGAGGTGGGCTTGAGCTGAGTTGCTCCAGGTGGATGGAGATGAGTGTTGTTACACAGAGAGACTGTCAGAGAAACTGTGCTTTTTGCTGAAGGGCTTTAAGATCACAGTTAATTTTAAACAGTGCATTGTCCATATCATCATGTCCTTTTAAAGATCTGTAATTTGTACTTAGGCTTTTTAACAAATCCAAAGAATTTTCCATCTATAATTAGCATACTTGTGTGCAAGTATAAATACATGCACCAGGAGCGCAGCCAGCCGTGTGGAATGACTTCAAAGGTTTAGTTCTTCGAACTTGTTGCAGAGCAAGTGTGCCACGTACTTCAGAGCTCTTTTGTGAGGAATTTAGTGTCTAAAATGTGTCTGAAGCAAAGACTTTCCATAAATTTAATGTTCAGCTGTTTAATGTGGCTGGTTGTATGTTTGCTGAAGGTATCTGTGTTCAGTAAACCAAGCAAATCCTGTGTTACCTCAGCAACTTCAAAACTGTGCAGAATTAACCCGCAGCTTTGAAGAATTCGGTTTCACTACTTTGTTTCAACAAATGTATAATTATTGTGCAACTTTGGGACAGTGAGTCCTGGTTTTGGCTGTACAGGACTGTGGCCTGCTGAAGCACAGCAGTGCTCCTGTGTGCCAGTTTCTCCCTTGTAAATGTTAGGCAGTGCTGCTCGTGTGTCTCAGGCTGCTGTAAGATCTACATGCAGACTCACTGATTTATTTTAAAGCTGCTGGTTTGGAAGAAAGCATTACTGTAATCTTACAGGGTGAAAAGGCTTTATTTCACTTTCCTGCTGTTACCTCCTAGCAAGAATTGCATAGGGTGTATCTGTGTCCTTCCCTGAGCACATCAGCCTCACATTGCCCAGGGTCTGTTCTCCTTTCTTTCCAGCTCTGGGTGCCCTGCCATGAGTATCACAGGCATTTTTTCCTCCCCTGAGCACTGGCATAAAAAACCCATTTGTTTTTCTCTCCCAGACATTCCTGCGTGACAGTTACTGCCGATACTTAGGTGGAGTAGTGAGGGGGAAAAGGGGCAGGGGAGGCCTGATAAAACAGCCTAAAAGAATGGACAAGAGGAAGAGGCGAAGCCAGCTCCTGCTCTGCAGGGATTTTGGTAGCTCGGCCTACAATGGCGTGCACATAATTATGTCAGTGTTGCACAAAGCTTTCACTGTCTCTATGTATGCTTTCCTGCTTTGTCCCAGTGTACAGCTTAATGGCAAATGAACAGCAGTTGTTTGTTGAATTTGATGCATGATTTAGCTTAAATAACTGTAAAGGCACATTTCCCCCTGATGGCTTCTCTGTTCTCCTCCATAAGTTTTGTTAGTGGTGAGATAATGGTGGTGGAGCAGCATTGCTGCTGAGGACAGGGCACATCTGAGGTTGGAGCCCCATCCTCCCAATTCCAAATGCTGCCGAGATGCTCTGAATGCGCCACCATTACCTCCCTCTCCCAGCAAACTGTGTGAGCTATGCAGGGGAGGTGTGCAATTCTAAGCATGGCTACCGAGCTCGCCATAGAAAAAATGGTGCTCTTGTCCTGATTATTTCAGGTTTCATAGTGTTACTGAAAGATGCTTATGGAAAACAAACCCTGAGATCAAGTTCCTGCCTTTGTAGGGAGGGGAACAAACAGGCAAGCAAACACTGGGACCTGCAGAGTGAGGGAGATCAGTGGCTGAATGAAAACCACTCACAAATCTGACTCTAAATCCTGCATGAATAATACATTTAGTGTTACCTTCCTTCTGAATCTTACCAGGTTTGAGAGTACAATGTATTGACCATAATTGGTGGCACATTCGGAGCAGGGAGAAACAGTGCAGTGTGTGAGTGGGATTCCTGTGAATCAGATCTGTGAATCAGATATAGCCAGTGACAAAGCAAATGGAGGGGGAGCCTCTGTTACATCCTGTACTCTCATTAACATGATACAGTGCTGGGGTGCTGCTGGCACGGGCTGGGCTGGGTGAGGCCAGTTAACGTGGCCTAATGTGTTGTGTTAACCCAATTCCTGAGCAAAGGTAGGTGTCTGCTGCTCCCTGTTGTTTTCTTTTCCTGTCCAAAATGCATATTCTTAAATGTTTCCCCCTCCTCAAAAAGAGATGAACAGAGAGCATGAACTGCAGAGGACCAGAGTCAGTTTGTGGAGACATTGCTGTGCTTTCCAAAGGCTGCTTGGAAAACCTTCTTGGTACAAAACGTGTGTGTAAAGTCTGCTTAGTATGAGTAAACAGCCAAAGGGTTTTGCTGACCCTGTGTGTGTCACCAGCAGAGCAGCCTGGCTGCTTTGTGATGTTGTTGCTGTTGTCCCTTCTCTCCCCAGGGGGTACCAGCAGCAGGATGCCCACGAGTTCATGCGGTACCTTTTGGACCATCTACACCTGGAGCTCCAGGGCGGCTTCAACGGCGTCTCACGCTCAGTAATTTTGCAAGAGAATTCCAACCTGTCTGCAAGCAACAAATGTTGCATGTGAGGAGGGGCTTTAATTTCCTCAGAGCCTTAATGCTTTGAGGAAGCATGGGTGCATGGGGTGGCCCTGAAATCTCAAATCAGGGTTCCTTGTTTTCGGTTTTCTTTGGTGCCTCTGTGATGTTAAGAATTGTGAAGCTGCAGGTTATGAAGGATGAGCATCTGCAGGATCCGTGTCCTTTCGAAGGGAAGCGTGTCCTAGATCAGCAGTTTTCAGAGGTGTGAGTGAGCACACTGGCTAAGTTGTAATTTCTTCAGGCAGGAACGTTAAGTCAGTTCAGCCTGAACATTTGGTCCTTGATCCCCTGCATAAAACTTGAATGAGTTTTCCCTTCCTGTACTGATTGGGACACAGTAAGCAGGCCTGACAGAGGCAGGATTTGAGAGGTCCTTCATTAGGCAAAGCCTGGAGTTCAGACCAAGCTCTTCACTGTGTTTATGTTGTGTTACTGATACTTAAAAACCCCACAAAAGAATCTTAAAATGTTTGTAGAACTGACATGTGTTTGAAAACACTAAAAGCATTTTGAATGTCAGAATCCAGGGAGAATTTAAACTTTGTTCACCTGTTTACTCTACATTTGCCTTGAGAGTGGCTGTGGAGATGCAGGGAGAGGTGGACTCAGCTGTGTTCTGTTGAGGGCAAAGTAAGGTCCCATCCACTTGAACACCCACAGTAAAGTAATAAATGTGCTGCAAACACTCTCTCCTTGTGCACCAGTGTGTTTGAGGAGCCTTTTCCTCCTGCCCAGGCAGCTTTCAGATGAGCTGTAAGGGTGTAGGTGGGGTGCAGGTCAGGAGCACAGGTTTCTGCAGGCCTGTAGTGTCAGATCTACCAGCACCAACCAGCAAGTTCAGCAGTTGTATAATAATGTAACTTAAATTTTGTTTGGGTTTTTTTAAACTGGATTGTGAGAAGCAGGCCCATTACATAACCTGCTAAAAAAATGAAGTAGGAGAGCAGTGAAAGCTTAGAGAATAATGATGATATTGCACACTGTTTATCGTATCTTAATGCAACTTGAGCTGTCTCTGGCAGTGAAGTGCAGAAATGTGCCCCAAGAATTCAGAAGTACTTGTAACAGAGTGTCACAAATACGCTTCACCTATCAAGGAGGAAAGAAATTTTGTTTCAGATATAGCTTTAAATACAGTGTTAAAATACTGTACCTGTGTGAGCATCAGGTACAGTTCCACTAGACCAACTGGAATATTGCACCACTGAAAGGTTGAGCAGCTGCTTAGAGCACACACAGTTCACCCTTTCTTTAGGTACAAGGTGAAGCAAAAGTTGTGTGGCCACTGAAGGGCTGCAGTGAGCAGCTGTGGGTGAGTGACCTGCTGGGTGGATGCTCCCAGTCCCTGCCAGCCACGGACAAACAGCTCAGCCCAGCAGTGGGAGGTGTAAACACGGACCAGGCACGGGAAATGGAGCTCAGCCATTGTGACTGACTGTACCTCTCTGATGTGGTTTGTCTAGAAATGGAGCATCTACTGTTGTCACAGCCATTTTTGGAGGCATTCTTCAAAATGAAGTCAACTGCCTAATATGTGGGACTGAATCTAGAAAGTTTGACCCATTCCTAGGTAAGGTGGCTCTTGCTTCCAAAATACCACATGACCGAGGGCAGAAAAGAAATCTGGGGCTTGATATATTCAGATGTCACGTGACTGAACCAGAGTTTCAGCCTGGAAGGACCAGGCATTGGTTTTCTCACATTTCATTCATTTATGTTTTAATCTTTGCTTTTCCAGACCTTTCACTAGATATTCCAAGTCAGTTCAGAAACAAACGTTCTAAAAACCAAGAAAGCGGACCAACGTGCACGCTACGAGGTAAGGGAGCCTGGGCAGGGGAATCACCACCAGGGCTAAGAGTGTGCTCAGAGGAGCAGGCTGTCACTGGCTGGGCCTTGGTGCCTTCTCATTTTCCAAGGTTCTGTGCTAGGAGGTGCCAAAATAATTTTCCGTGAAGGCCTTACCCCAGTCAGCGTGTCTTGACATCGTGCTCTGATGAACTGGGGCCCAGCAGTGCTTCAGGAGGTCAGTTAAATAGCAGGAGGATTGCAGCAGAGGTTTTTCTCTCTAGTCAGAGTATTCCTGATGTATCTCAGTCTTTCCAACCAGCTCCCCTGCATGGTTGCCCGTGGGCATTGCCAAGGCTCAGCAGCATGAGCCCTGGCCCACAGGAGGAGTGGCTCTTGTTAAAGGACAAAAGCAGCGCAGCAGCAGATGTGTCAGTATACTTGCTGCAGATGGTGAAATACTCATATTGCCTCTGTTCACTGTGCATCTAAAGCCAAACCACCTTTCAAAGTTGAACGTGCTTCTTTAGGAAGTCAGTCAGCTTTCTTTGAAACCAGCTGTGCTTAATGTTGGGCAGAAGTTGGTTTGAAAAACTGAGATTTTTGGGAATGCCTTTTTTTTTTTTTTTCTCCTAAACTGTTTATAGCTGTTTTCAGGACCATGTTACAACATGGCATTGCATTAAAACACATCATTACACAGGTTTTTGCTGCCCAGGTGGATGTAACTAGAGTGACTGCAGCACATGGTCACCTGTGCTGCTGTATTGGTTGTATTTTGTGTTACAAAAATGGCTCGATGCCACCTTCAGTCGAGGTGCTTTGTGTGGTTGTGTTCAGGGTTTTTGTATCTTGCTCTTTTCCAGATTGTCTTCGCAGTTTTACAGACCTGGAAGAACTTGATGAGACAGAGCTGTATATGTGTCACAAATGCAAAAAGAAACAGAAGTCCACCAAAAAATTCTGGATTCAGAAACTACCAAAGGTTTGTGTAGGCACTACCAGTAACGGTGTGACCGTATGCCCAGGAAAATAATGGCTCAGCCAGCCCCTGCCCAGGCTGCTGCAGGGCCTGGCACTGAGTTCAGCCCTTGCTGTGACACTGCCCTTCCCTGTGCCCTGCAGGTGCTATGCTTACACTTGAAACGCTTTCACTGGACAGCATATCTGAGAAACAAGGTCGATACATATGTTGAGTTTCCCTTACGAGGCCTAGACATGAAATGCTACTTGTTAGAGGTAAGAAGGCTCACCAGCACCTCCTGCCCAGTTTTGTTCCGTGACATTTATTACAAATTACAGTAGGTGCTCTTGAGATGTGAAGAGTTTTCTGTTTTTCCAACCACAGCCTGAAAACAGTGGCCCAGAAAGTTGCCTGTATGACCTCGTGGCTGTGGTTGTGCATCATGGCTCAGGGTGAGTACACGGAGCTGTGTTGGCACAGACCTTCTCCCACTCAAGAGTTAATGAAGGGTTTTCTGTCCCTAGGGAATGTATTTTAACTGCTGGAAATAAGCAGTAATTTATGGACTGGCATGGAACTAAATTTAGGTTACCTTCAGATAGCTCTGTACGCTTTCTCCTGTGAATGCCCACGGGCAGTCCTGGGGGTTAATGACTAGAAGTGGGAGGTGGAATGGAAACAGCCTAGTTCCTCTAGGAATGGCAAGCCCTGAACCAAGAGAATGAATCAGGGGGCCTTTCAGAAGGTGATGCCTCATGCTGAAATTCTTAGTACAAACCAGAAAGTGCATGTGCACTTGGGCTAAAGAGGAGTGTGTGTGCTGAGATGGGCACTGTGACAGCACTTACCCACTATCACTCTTGCTCCCCACAGTCCTGCCCCAGGGCTAGTGGTCGTATTTTGAAGTAAAATTGGTGGATGTTAAATTTTCACTTTTCCCAGCCTTGACAGCTCTGTTGAGAGTAACAGGAGTAGGGACAAGACAACTGTTTATCCTGAGAGAAACATGTCCTTGTTGTTTAGGCAGTCACTCTCTGGGGGTGAGCTATGAAAGGAACTTTCTTAAGGAAATTAAACCCCATCAAAACCTTGCTAATACCCAAACTGAAGTCTCAGGCAATGTGAGTGTCTCCAGCCTGAAATGGGGAAGATTTCTGAAAACAGAGTGCAGTGAGATTTTTATAGCTAATGCTTGAATAACAGACAATGGACTCGGTTTGTACCTAAGCAAATACGAGGTTGCAGGAAGCCTTGCACAAGAGCTATGGGGTTATATATAAAAACCCCTTTAAACTCCTCCCAGTAAGTGATTATTTTACTTAATATAAAACTTGAACTTGGAGAACTTGGAGCTGCACAGCTCAAGCAGGGAAACACCTTCCCAGCTGCTGTGGGGGCTGTCAGTGCCTGGTTCCTGGCAGTGTCTCAGCCCTGGCAGGCAGTGATCAGGGTGAGGTGCTGTGTGACTGTGTCCCCTGGCAGGGAGGATCAGGGTGGGCTCTGTGTGACTGTGTGTCTGTGGCAGGGAGGATCAGGGTGGGCTCTGTGTGACTGTGTGTCTCTGGCAGGGAGGATCAGGGTGGGCTCTGTGTGACTGTGTGTCTCTGGCAGGGTGGGCTCTGGCCATTACACGGCGTACGCGGCGCACGAGGGCCGCTGGTTCCACTTCAACGACAGCACTGTGACCCTGACGGACGAGGAGACGGTGGGCAAGGCCAAGGCCTACATCCTGTTCTACGTGGAGCGCCAGGCCCGGCCCGGCGCCGACAAACTCTAATACCTCCTTCTCAGTCTCGCTTATCAAGTCCACCGGACAAAACATTTCCATTTCTCCATAAATACTTGATCCAAGACTTATTGATTTCATTGTGCACTTTTCAATTTCCTCTTGTGGGTTTTAGTTTTGTTGTGTCAATGGTAGCATTTGACTTACTGAACTTGGACACAAACTAACTTTTTTTTTTTTTTTTAGTTATACCAGAAAACCTCAGCAGATTTTGATTTGCTGCTTTAGTTGTGATAACTCAATTTTTATATATATAGTTTCATGAAATAGTTATTTGACTTTTTTATATTAATGTTTTCAGTTCTCACTTTCTAAAGGCACATTTACATCCAAGAAGCTTTCTGTCCTCCTTACAAGATAAATGTGCTTCTGAAGAGCAATACAACTTCATGCTGTTCTCAGTGCTGTCACCTAGATATGATTTAATCTCTTTCAATCAAGGAATTGTTTGCACGTCCTATTTTCCCTCGTGCAAGAAACTTAAACAGTGACCTCTGACCAGTCATTCTCTGTCTGCAGAAGAGAGGAGATGTGGCATCATTAAGTAGACCAGGTAATTGCTGCTATATTGGTGTGTATTCAGGCTGCTGACTTTCAGGAATCATTGTAAATAAACAGTTGGTTCAATTGTATTAATACTGCAATTTAATTCAAATATTCCTCACATACAATCTACCCCCCACCCACTTCAAATTTAAAAAAAAAAAATCTTAAAATTACCTGTCTAAATTGTGTTGAGATTTATGCTTTTCCAGCTGAACCTGATTTGCAATAGACATCCCTTGTTTTAGACCGTCATGCTGAAATTTGACCTTGAACACTTAACTTGCTTGAAAACTTGGGAAACTTCCTGGCAGTAGGACCCCCAGCCTTCTTTCCTGGTGGGAATTGGGAGTCTTGGGGCTAAATAGAGGCTGCAGTTGAGGTGAGCCCCGAAGGAGGCAGATGGTGTTCCACGGGTGGGAATACACTTAATGTAACAGCCCCTCTTAGCTGTGTTTGTTTGTTAGCAATAAAATACAGTAGTCTGAAAACACACAAGAACTCAAAATGTGATTCCTCGTTTTAGTTCCTGCTTCTGAAAGCCCTGGCAGGGTGGAGGGGTTGTACAAAGACAAATCACAGCCAGATCTTTGGGACAGTGGCATTCTGGAGAGCTTTTTCACAGCATCTTAAACCAGGAAAGGGAGCAACTGGCTTCATATAAAAGTGCAGGAAACATTCAGCATAGCCAGTGGTGTATGAATATGGTAGCAGGTGAAATCTGTGGGGTTATTATTGGACACACAGTCACACATGTAAGGATGTTGTCTTTTAGTTAAGCTGAACAGTGCACAGAACTATTCATTGCTTTAAACTGTGTAGTTTGTCACTTTCCATGTCTCCCTTTCTTGCAGGCAGGGTGTGGGGCAGGTAAAGAAGCATCACAGCACGTTATCACCCTCCCTGCTCACAGCAATTGGGAAGGGGTGTAGCTCCCATCCATAGCTGCGTTTTGTCTGCAAGCTGCTTGGACTGGAGTCCTTTAGCATTTTCCCTTCCTTTGACAATGCCGAGCTTACAGCACAGGAGCTAGGAGCCAGCAGCAATATCCCCTGCAGGAGTCAGGTGTGTGCAGTGTTCTTGCAGGACAGCGATGTAAATGTGCCTTTCTGTATTCCTAGAAATTTAAATTTGTAATCTTCAGCAACATTCACTTATTTTAATCAGCTTCTACTTCTCTTTTGGGTCAGAGTTATGTTCTCACTTCCTTGCAGTCCCTTTTGTGTCTGTAGCACCCAGGCTGGGCAGGGCTGTCTGCCTGGCCCGGGCACACAATGCAATCACAGCAGGCGTGTTCTCGCAGCGGGCGCTGCCGAGGGCTCAGCCATCTGCTCTGCTGGAACAAGGACAGTGTAAAGCCTTTCCTAATTTAACTTGCTCCCACTGCAAACCCAGATGGACAGTATGAACAGTTTGTTGTGGCAACACAAGTATTTCTCTTCCTGGTGGAGAACTTTGCTTATCCACTGTATTCTATTCAGTGTGGTGTCAAAAAAAAAAGTAACTGAGCACTGAACCAGTAACATGTACTGCACCTGGCCTAGTATTACATTTTTAACCTTACTTGTATATCCTATATTTATCTACTAGCTCGTGGGGGGGGGGGGGGATATCTCTTTCATTTAAGCCAAATGTTTCTTTTCTACTTACTGCTGATCATAATACACACTAGGCTGGCAAGAATTTTTTTTCTTGCTTGTGACTGCTCTGCAAGCAGCAACTGTTCTCTACAGTTCAGAGACTTGCATACTTTTCACCAAAATTTGTCCCATCAAAGGTTGTCCTTTTGTTAGTTATCGTTTAGCCACGTCTACAACTGGAGACAAGGTTTATGTCAAACAAAATGCAAAATGTCCAGCTCTCAGCTGTCAGCAGGAGAGTGTAAAACTGAGACAGGCAGGGACAGTGGACTTGGATCAAAAGCAGGAGGCCGTTTGTAAGGATTTTAGTCCAGCAATGGAAAGTGTAACACGTGGTGTTCCAAAGTTTCCCCAACAATGTTTCATTACTGCTGTGTCTGTGTCTTACTGATGAGGTCATTGGCACCTTGACAGCTGATTCCAATGTGCTTTAGGATCTCCTCAAGTACTGTAGTGCCATAGTTGTAACTGTTTACCATTAAACTCTTGTGTGTAATTTTCAGTGAGGATTTACTGACTGTGCTCATCTTGTGTGTTTCTGGAGTGTTTCCAGGATGAATGTGAATTATATCTCATCACACAGTGTGTTTATGGAAAATGTGCCATTAAAGTGTCTCCTTTCCTTAGAACGTGAAACTCCTCTTGTCCTTCTCCAGGCTTGCAGAACAACTTCAGTGTCAGTCTGTCTTTGAGCACAGCTGGCAGGGTATTGCACCTTGTGCTGGGGAAACAAAATAAAGCCATTGAAGTGTTCCTGACCATGTACCAAACTGTGCATCTAAACCCAGAGGGAACCTGCCATTCAGTTTTAAAGGACCTTGTCACCCAAGTGCTGTTAATTTTTATATCAGATTGTGGTGCTCTGTCTGGCAGGACTCCACCCCAGCACTGCTCATCTTGTTATCCAGCTCTGCTGCCTTGGTGGTTTGTTGTCTTTTGGGGTTGGTTGGGGTTTTTTAAATAATATTTTTTAAAATACTATTCCTGTGCGTGTAACAATTCTGAGCAGTCTCAGCTGTTCAAACCTGCTCCCAAATGAAGGTAAGTTCTTTGAAGAGCTGAAAATGCAAAAATGAGAATGAAGACCACCACCTGCTGGGACACCATTTAAGCTGCTGTTTTCCCCTGACTGCCTTACCTGGTATGTGAAACCTTGTCCCTTCCTTGAAGCACTCCTGGCACTGTCCAGAGCCTGGCTCTGAGCAGGAATGTCCTTCTCCTTTCAAGGAGAAGATTAAATGGCAGAGGATATGAAACCAAAGAGACTGGCAGTTGTTAAGTCCAGCTTACTGTACACAGAAAATGGCTAAGAGTGGAACCAACTGCACACACACAGAGCTCCAGCACTGCCTGGGGACTTGGGGGCGGAACTGCTGCAGCTGCAAACACACCTCAGAGCTTGTTTCTCAGAGCTGAGTTTCTCAGGGTAAGAAGGAAAAGGTGAACTTGGGTCCCACTCGCCCCCGTCATATATGAAATCACTAATTAAAGTGCACAGGTACATCAATCTCCTGACTTACAGGTGTGCAGGCCACTTGTAAACCCCCCACCGAGCTGTTCTGTTTCTGTCAACCCATTTGTTCAATGTTTTCTCTTGCATTAACACCAGGCAGAAGACTGATATAAAATACCTTAATCTCATGCATTTTTGTTTCACAAACATGAAAGGTCAAGGGCTATTACTGCTTTTAATTCTAACCCACCAGTTGCTGTCACTGTTTTTCCTTCCAGGAGCAACTTTCCACTCCAGTTTCTCTGACTGCTGGAAAACAAACACTTATAAAACCATTTCCGTATCTCCTTTTTCCACCAAAAAGTGGAAAAAAGGTGCCTGAGTAACAGAACTAAACCTACAAAACCAACCCAACCCAGCTTGTAAACCTCAAGCTAATAGAAGGCATCTATTTAAAGCACAAGCCCACAAGGGGCTAAACACAGACCTGCTGTTCCCACGAGTCTGTGCCATTCCTTCCCTCCTGCAGGAGGTGGGACACAGCCAGCTTTGTTTATAGGATCAGAGTCCAGCCCCAAATAACTGTGCAGGAAACTGCCCACAGCTCTGAGGCTGCAAATTGAAGCTGCAGAGGGTGTGGATGTGCTTAAAGCACCCAGGGAATTTTTGGACGATGTTTTGAAAGGTCATTATCCAGTGTAACGGTCCTTGAACATGAAGCAAAAGTGCAACCTCAGAAAAATCAATGAACAAATAAAGGCCACAGTCGTCGTAAACGCAAACTGCTGCTCAGAAAGCCAAGTCTTCCTGATGGGAAAGGCTGGCAAAGCCAGTCCCTGCAGCTGTAGCTACACCCCATCCCCACTCCGGGAACTCACAGGAACTGTGCTAAACTCCAGGAGTGGCAAGGGCAAAGAATCCCTTTTAAGGAAGCATTTCATGGCAGTCAGGCCCTGCTGTTCCACAGCCCCTTTCATCCCCTTGCAGAAGGGAACACGAGCTGTGAGCACGTTGCTTTGCCTTTCCTTGTTCTGAGCTGCTGCACCAGTTGGCCAAAAATAACCCCCATTCCACAACCATATTTGTGCAACAGCCCTGGGGAGGCTGAGCCCCTCCAGCACCATCTGCTCCCAGCCCAGGAGACTGGGACTGTTCCAGCCCTGCCATGCACATCACCCAGCTGAACCGGGAATGCCTCTTGCACCTCTTCTCTTTTCTGGACAAAAACAGTAGGAGAAATTTAGCAAAAACGTGTCACAAGTTGCTAGAAGTGTTTGAGGATCCTTTACTGTGGTCTTTGTTGAACTTTCATTCTCCAGTGGAACTAAAGAAGGATAATTTTCTCCTGGGACCTGCTTTAAAATACTTATCCATCTGCTGGTATTCAGAGAGAGTCAAGGTGTGTAACATTGAGGACTGGATGAAAAACAGTTTCCAGAGAGACTTCTGTAACAGGCATGAGAACACTGTCAGGGATTTTTTACTACAGGTTTGCAACAGGTACGTTCTTTGGGTGTGACTGTGCAGGTTCCCTGCCTTGAAATGAGTGAAAGGAGAGAAGTGAGAGCTTCTGATTACCTTCTTTTTAAAATACTCCATCCGACCTGCCTGAAATGGAGCATGAAGTACAGGAGTGCTTTCACTTTACAATTTAAATACAATGTTAAGTTCATGTGATGGTGGCACTAATGAATACTTCATATTGACTTAAGTCTATTTTTTTTTCTTTTGAAGAATGACTAATTAATATGGGAAAGTGCAGTAGTGTCTCCCACATTGCTGCTGACCTGACCCACACCATTTGGGCAGTGGCTGGGGGTGGGCCAGGGGAAAGTCATGATTTCAAACAGCAAATACATCAGAACGGCCAAGTTCATTAATTTTTCAAAATGTTACTAAACATCAGATTTATTTCACTCTAAGAAATAAGTATTGCTTTTATACTGAAGTTTAGCTTGATTTCTTGTAAACTACACCAAGGGAAGAGAAAGAGGGAAAGCAGCTCTGGGTGCAGAGCTTTTCTTACAACAGCTTTGTTGTTTCAAAGCAGCTCTAATCAAAGATCCGTTCCTGAGGAGGTGGCAGTGCCTACCCTGTCAGGGTGCACCTGAGGGCCACAGCCGGCCCTTGGCTCCAGCAGCAACGCTGAAAAAAGCCCCAAATCCCAGGATACCGACAGGACACGGTGTCTGGGGAGAGGCAGCACCAGAGCTCAAAACAAGGACGGGGCTGGGGGTTCAAAACAGGGCATTAAATTCCAAGTACCAAATTTCAGAAGTAACTGTTCTAGGACTGATAAAAATCTGGATTAATAAGCAAAGGATCAGCACACCTGCTCCTACAAAGGATAACACAAGCAATCACTGGAAGCATTCCAGCAAAACTCCCAGCATTCAAATGCAAATTAAACATCCAGCTTTTCTCCCTGAGTGTGAAGTACTTTTGTTCTGTTGAAGGCTCCAGGGATGGGAGGTCAGAGCCTTTCTTGACCCTACCAGCTTTTTTTATCCAGCTGTTCCTAACTGCAGAGTAACAAAACAAGCCCACGCAGCTGCCCCCTCAGCTCCAAAGGCGAGGTCAGGCAGCAGCAGGGACAGGGGTGGGGTGTGCAGACAGAGGAAGGTGCTGGGCACGGTTTGGAAGGACAAATGACCTGCTGCAGCGATGGCAGGACCCCGTGTTTGCCCCACGGCTCTTGCAGCCCTTAAAGCAAGTGCTGTAAGCTCCGATCTGTCCATGGAAGTGCTCGGGGACACCCCAGTTCTGACAGCATGGTCTGCCCGTGGCTGTGCTAATGGAGGCTGTGTTAGCTGAACTGCCGCTGCCTGGAGAGGCGTGAGCAGGAACCAGACACTGCACAGGGCTGCAGGGTGGGCACAGGGGTCCTGCCTGGTCAGCACAAAGAGCTGCTCCACGTCTGGCTCAAGGACAGCCAGTGGAAGGCAGCAACAGCCTTTCCTGGGCTTCCCAGGGCTCCCCAAGCAGCTCAAAATAAAGCTTTTTTCATTTGCTGCATCCCTGTTTGCCAGTGGAGTTCTTACCAGATTCAGTGACGCAAAGGAGAATTTAAGACCTGTGTGGGGTTCAAACATCAACACCCATTCAGTAAATCCAAGGGGCTCAAACAGACCTGTAATTCCTGAAAATCCACAGTGGCAGTGTCCTCCTTGCCCACAGCAGTCTCTTCTCTCAGCTGTCCTCACCTTCCTCCTGAAATGAATCTCATCACTGCCTGTGCCTCACAGCTGGCAACTGCCCAGGAGAAAACAATGGAGCTGCAGCTCCAAGAGGCCTCCACAGTCCCTTCACTGCCAGCTGAGCTGGAGGTGTTGGAACCAACACAGAAAGCAAAGGAGGTTAGTTAAGCTCTGCCATCAGTAAAGATTAAGGTGTCCATGTGCCCCCACCTACTCCTGCCTTTTTACCCCTGCTGATGAAGAGGGGTTTTCCTAGAGTTCGTATTTACTCCTGACAGCATCAGCTCCTCCAGGCTCTAGGATTTATTTCTCCCACCATCTCACCTGTTGCCATCGTGTTTCCAGGTGTCCAAACCTGCTCTCCCTGACGCTGTCTGGATGTGGCCACGTCACAGATGACTCCATCCTGCTGCTCCTCAAGAGCTGCCCCAAGCTGAGGACACTCAAACTGGAGAACTGTGTGCGGATCACGGACCGGACCCTGCAGGCAGTGACGCTGCATGGGGGGGCCCTGCACACCCTGCACGTGGATTTCTGCAGGAACATAACACAGGCTGGGCTGCAGAGAGTCAGGGAACAGTGTCCTTCAGTGATGCTGAGAGCAGAGAGAAGTGCCAACATGATCCCAGACAGCCAGCCACAAAAAAAGCTAATGCTTGAAAGAGCATCAAGAAAGCTGGTTCAGCTTTAGGTGATTGTAGGATGGGTATAATCAGGGTGGGTATTTCACCTCACCTGAACTCTCCTCTCAGGGGCAACAAACTGTGGCACTTCCCCGCCTTCTGGTGAAGTCCAGACAAGTGGCTGGTTTGTTTTGTAAAGGGTGCACTGGGAAAAGGCATCTCCCCCAGGAAAAAAACGTTTGCTGTTGTTCCTTGACACTGGAAAACCTGCCCTGCTGTCACACAATGCCAGACCTGCCCCAGACTGCAGCTGGGGTCCCTCCTGGTGTGGGTGAGTGAATGCACCTCACGCAGGAGGGAGCACCAGGATGTTTGATTGAGGCCACATTATAATTTGAAGAGTTCAATAAATCTGATGGAATTCAATGAAGTTTCACATTAGTCTGACAAGGTGCAGTGAGTTTGATGGCACAGTTCACCTGACTAATTACTGCATGGAAAAAACAAAGACAAGGACATACAAAGAGCTGGAATTGAGGCAGAGTGATCCACACAGAGACCCCAGAACACAGAGATGAAGGAAGAGCCTCCACTGAGGCTCCATCACAGGGTTCAGAGTGGACCCCACGCTCTAAACTCCTCAATAATGGGCAAGGGCATGAAGGCAGAGCAGACACTGAGTCACTGTGATGGCCACGAAGTTCAGGGCAGAGTGATCACCAAATTCCTGTTACAGGGTATGCCCATACAATCATTCCATCTGCCCAGGGGGTAACCACTCCCTGTAAGGTCTTCCCAGCAGAAGCAGAGCACCTGTCAAGCAGCACTTCCTTAGTGACTAAGGGGGAGGTCATTTACCAGGCTCTTTGATTAAATGAGGGATTCAATGCACACAAAACACAGGCTGACCCTGCATGATGTACTCACACAGTGGAAGATACAACAGGAATCTTTCCAAGCTGATATTAAAGGAAACACAATACGAACAAATGCTGGTTCAGAGAACTAACCTACAGGAAAGGACAATGACTTACAACCTGTAGCTTTAAATGCTAAATTAGGAACACACTACAGCCCAGCTGGATATAAACACCTATTTCTCACTGCCAAGGAGCTATTTTCATCCCAGACCACAAGGCTGTCCCTTTCCTGCTGCTCTGCTTCATGGAAGTGGAACTGGACTGCAGTTGTGCAGGTGATGCCGTGCCATCACCTACAGAACCTGACACCAAAGGCCGGCACAGTTTGCTGTGGAAAACTGGCTGTGGCACCCTGGGTTTGGTGTGGTATTGGGACTCAGGGCTGTCACACCACATTCCAAGACTCTTTCTGCCCTTCCAGACTTTTCCTGAGGGAAGTTAAACGTCTCTGAGTGCCCCCTTCCTGAGTCCTGACCCAGGTTTGACTTGGGGGTCAGTCTCAGTCTAACAATCCAGAAAAACCACTGTCACCAGCTGTGAGTTCTGCAGGGGTTTGTTGGAACCGCAGCATTCCTCAGGCCCTGTGAGCACATCTCCAAATTCTGCTTTCCATTATTTCCCATTTTGTTCAGCAGTTCTGGTGTGAGTTCAGGATTCTGACTCCTGGAGAGCACCACCAAGTCCTGCCCATTCCTGCTGACTCTGCAGCTGAACTTGTGTTTACCTTAAACGTTTGTCCCATCCAGCACAACCCACCAAAGAACCTTCTGCTTCCAAAGAAAGGCAGATCATTCACTGGGGGGGACCAATGCCAGTGCAGCTTCCACATCAAACAGACCAGGCTGCCCATGGACCAACCTCACAAACCCTGCATCCTGAACAGTTCCAGCCTGCACCACAGGGAAGCTGTACAGCAGGTAAGATTCTGGTTTAAATTAAAACCCTACACAGAGCAGGAACATCTGAGTGTGTGTGAGTGTCCTTAAAGCAAATTGAGAAATACTAACTTCTGGAAATCCTGCTCTGTCCCACGAAGAGTTTCCACATCTCTGTTCCATTACAGACCAAGTGTTCAGTATTTTGTTACAGCTGCACAGCAGTCTCTGAACCTGCACCACAGCAGGCCTGGCTCTCATTTACATGCAGGTAACAGAACACTGAGGAAATCAGAGTTAAAAACACATGAACTGGAATTGCCATCACTGGAATTCAACTATATCAATGCTATCGAGGTTTAAAAATAACCTGCTGCATTTTAACAGTTATTTGCAGGTTTAGTTTTGCAGCCTCACTACTGGTCTGCATTTTATTTTTTAAAGTAACTGGAAGACTGTAAGAGCCAACTTGTCCCCCAAGGAAATTTGTTCTTTCTGACTTCTTCAGAAATTATTCAGGGCTGTCACAAATATCCAGCATGATACATGTTTTACGTTTAGACAATGGTGTGACTGCAGTACCTCTCTAAAACACGAAGAACACATGAAAAACTGCTGCTGAAGCAGAGCAGACTTTTCCCCTTGCTCATTGGCATTTAAACTATAGAACCAAGTCCTGAAGTTGGGCCTCAGTTCCTCAGGAAGGACTGGTTTGATATTCCCATTCCTTGCTGCATTCTTTTACAGCACTGCTGGTCCTCTGATTAATGTGCAGAAAATGCCTGGGGTGTCCTAATGACCAGCCTGGCTCTGGTGCCTCAGGTGGCCTCGAAAGGAAGATTTGTTTCAGCTGGAACACTGTCTTTTGTTCATGTTTGCACTGAAAGAATGGAAACGTTATCAAAATCCCACCTGAAGCCAATTTTTTAACTGCAAGACTGGAACTGTAAAACTGTATTTCCAGAACAGGTAGATCTCAAACCATTTCAGCAGAAGTGTTTTATCAGACTACCTGCCTAGGGTGGCTTCTTTCCTCTGCCAAAACTGCTGAGCCAGCTATGGCCTCCTGAAAACACTCCTCGTGTGCTGCATCCACAGATATCCTTGGTGCACTCTAGTTTGGTGAGCTAAGAAATAAATCACAGCATTACAGCACCCCAGTCACACCGAGCTGGAATTCTGGAGAAACACCTGATCAGTGTGAGTATCTGTAACAAACACTCCCCCAGAGAGCAAACAAGGAAGATAACTGCATTATGGCACCTCCATAACTCAGACATTTCATGGCGTGACACTGCAAAACTCTGGCATTTCATTAAGTCAGTCCTCAGATTTCAGTGGGACCCCGATGCAGCACAAAGGAACACAACTGGAAGTGGGGACAGAAGGACAAAGAGCAGATCCCAACCCAGCACTCCCAGCCTGGAAAGGAGACTGAGCTGAACAGAGCGACTGTGATGTGGAAATTGGGATGTTGGCCCCGCTCCTGCCTTGGACACACAACACCAGTTTCAGGGAGTGCTGACAAGCCAAAACAAGGCAGGAATTTACAGAGTCAGAGTCACACCAGCAACCAAAGAGCTTCTCCTGCTGCCAGGTCTCCAACCCCTGGGAGGAAAGACACCGGCTCTGGAGGTGGAACAGGAACAGACTTTCAAGCAGCTACAAGATATGAACGTGGGTTTGCATCTGTCTGCTTATTACTTAAGCCTTTCTGCCACTTCTCTGTCAGGACTGTTTGGGGCAGGAGGGGGGGTTGTAACTTTTTTTTTTTACTTTATAGAGCTAAAAAGGACCTTAAAACACCCACTTGGTTTCTTTGCCTATTTATATACAAATGTTCAAAGTCATTTTCCTTTGCTCTTCCCCAACGTGAACACAGGTATTTGTTCATGACATGGTAAAATTTCAACACAGTTGTGTTCAAATTGATACATTTTTTCAGCACCAATAATAAATTTTCTCACTCAGCAATCCAATTTGAAAATGGAGTATATAAAGTGATTACATTTTACTCAGGGTATGATGAAGGATAAAACAGACCCGCAGTTTTCTTTAGCTCCGAGCCATTAAAGTTCCATCAAACACAATCCCTTAATCAGCATCAGTATTTACCAATATCAACATCCTCTTTCATTTTACTGTGAACTGCCTCCAAAAACAGCCCCATTACCCAAGAAGCCAATTGCACAGTCCATATAAAACCACAGCTTCTAGGCACAGCTCTGGTATTTCCTTTGCCTGACTGAAACAGGCTGACAACTCAGTAGCACTAAAACACATCAAGGAGGTCTGGCAGGCCATAACACAGGACTTAATACAGCAGTTTCCCCTTTTACTTGTAATACTGTAGGTTTTATGTGTTGCACCATAAATGCAGACCCCAATGTGAACACACTCCCCCCAACACAGCGATGGGACACCAAAAGCTCAGTCCAGTTTGGAATCAGAACACACAGTGAGGCAGGAAACAAGGTCTGTTCGATTCCAGGGCCCTGAGCCCATCCTTGCCCCCAGAGTGCTGACACCCCCTGCAGAGTGGAGGTCACAGCTACAAACCTTGTGCCTTCTCTGTGAGCCAACAACTCGTCCTGACTCAGAGAATGTCACCAGTAAAACCCAGACCTGCACAGTCCTGCAGCTTCTCAAGCTCTGAGCACTCTGAGCTGGCAGCAACAACCAGTTCAGCCTTGGACAGCCAGGAATTTCCCAATCCATCCTTGTGAACACACAGTGGAACACGTGAGGAGGAAAAACAACAGGAATTTCTGCCTGTACTCCAGCCTCAGACGGACCAGCGCTGTCCCAGGTGAGGTGACACTGATAAACACTCCCACCAGCCCTCAGGCCACACAGCACCTTCCCCAGGAGCTCCAAGGGGATGAGGATGGGGGGAATGGGGGCAGAGCAGCCCTGACTCACCTGGGGACGCTCTCCAGGTCAATCCTGCTCCTCAACACCAAGCGGCATTTCTGGTTTGACACCAATGAGCTCTTTTCTACACTGGAAATTATCCACTGCCCAGCACTCTCTGAAGACACGGAGCAGGGGTTCCTTTGAGCAGCACCTTCCTGTCCTAACCAAGGATGAAACTCCAGTGCAACCCAAACCACGCTGATCGTAACAGGTACAGCTGCAATGAAAGGACAGCAAAGGCAGAGCCAAGAATGTGCAAAAACCCACAGCCTCGACTACTGCCCTGTCACCTCCACTGTCACTTTTCTGCCCCTCGATCAGGAACCAACTCTGTCAATCTGTTCAGTAAAAAACATTACTTTTTTGCCAAAAGATTCAAAGGTTTCTGAGTGCAGGTGGCAGCACGTTGCTACTGCCAACAACTCCTCTGCAGGAGCAAAATGCTTACAGGAAAAGCAAGGAGGAACCAAGCACAAGATGGACTTGTATTGCAGTAGGAGGATCGACACCCAGAGCAGCCCCTCGGACACTGGGAACACAGAGCAGTGAAGAGAAACACTTTAAGGTGCTCCAAACGTCACACCCTGTCTAAACACTGTAACGCCATGATTTCCTGAGACAAAATATAAAACCCACGAAGACTGAGGCAACCAACCCCAGTTCACAAATGCATAACAAGCCACCGGTCCTTGAATTTGCTTTATTTTTCTCTGCATAAGGAACCCTGCACAGGCAATTCAAATTAAAACAAAATAAATATGTGAATATTCATGTAAAACAGTCCTGGCTAATGAACAATTATACACAATGTACAACTCTTCATGTTCACTGGGAGGGCTTACAAATGTACTATTCCCAACAAAAATGCACCAAAATGTCTCCATGCAAACTTATCAAAAGTGACCAAAAAAGGAGAAAAAACTTACCCATCAGACTTTTTTGTTTTGTTTTTTTCCTTTTTTTTTCTTTTTGTACAATCACAAAAAAATAAAAACATCTAATTTTTCTTGTTGTTGTCGTTACATTTAGAGTAACTAAAATGTGGCCACCATCTATTAACATCTGGTTTTTATGCTCCTAAAACATCTATGGTTACCGTAAAATTATGTCAACGATGAGCCGAACTCAGGGCACTATTCGTAGGAAAAGGAAGGTGACTTTGTTCAGAGAATGTCAATAATCCGTGTCGGAGCCCTCGGCATTGTCCACGTTGCGGGAGAGCATGTAATTGTCCATGTCTATGGAGCGGCAGTTGTTGATTGCATAGCGCAGGCGCTCGGCCATCACCAGCTGGCTGGAGTACGGGGGCAGGCGCAGTTGAAAGAAACAAGTCTGTGAGGTAGGCAAGCTGTCGTAAGGCTGCGGGAACGGAGACAAGCGGGGCACTGTGAGCTGGGAGTCCAGGAGAACACGCAACGCGCCCGTATTTCACTGCTCCTGCCCTTCCCTCCCCCACCGCTCTGCACCCTCACTCCCACAGTCACAGAATCGGCCAGAAGAGGCTGGAAAGGACCTCCGAGATCATCCAGTCCAGCCCCTGATCCAGCCCCGCCCTGGTTCCCAGCCCGTGGCACTGATGCCACATCCAGTCTGGCCTTAAACACCTCCAGGGACGGGGACTCCACCCCCTCCCTGGGCAGCCCTTTCTAATGACCAAGCACTCTCTCTGGAAAGAATTTCTTCCTAATGTCCAACCTAAACCTCCTCTGGCACAGCTGGAGACCAAGCCCTCCTGTCCTAGAGCTGGTTCCTGGGAGAAGAGACCAACCCTCATCTGGCTCCAACCTCCTCTCAGGGAGTTGTAGAGAGTGATGAGGTCTCCCCTGAGCCTCCTCCTCTCCAGGCTAAACAACCCCAGCTCCCTCAGCCTCTCCTCATAGGACTTGTGTTTGAGTCCCTTCACCAGCCTCGTTGC
>JAWMRA010000016.1:19293884-19388200 GCA_035584735.1 Pseudotriccus pelzelni
TACGTTCTAAGGACCTCGCTGCCACCGTCCAAGCTCGCTTGGCCCCGGCAGATGAACCTTAGGATTAAAGGGTGGGTCCAGTTCCGCGCACACTGTGTCTCACCTAAAAAATCCAATGCGCAGGCTCGAAGCCATAAAGACCTTCCCCGGATCTTCGTTCGTGAAGACTGGCCATTATATATTATAACCTTGCTTCCACTGGGCGCACACCTTCCTTTCTTGCCTTATTTCCAAGAGAAGATCCCTGCTCAGCCAAGCCAGCCTTCTGCCTGTCCCTGCTGGGGAAATACAGCATGCTGGAAGGTGGCAGCAAGTCCCAAACCAGTGGGGAGCAGAGCATCACCTCCTCCATTGCCCATGGGCAGAGCTCTTGGGCAGTCCTTGGGGCACACTGCCAGAGCGGTGCCACAAGGGGTCCCACAAACCCACCTGGCAGGGTCAGGGTCCTGGAGTCAGGAACTGGCCCACAACACGGCAAGGTAGGACACAACACAACACAGGGCAGGAGGAGGAGGAGTGTAGAGCCCAAGCAGGGGGAATGAAGTGGCACAGCTGCTCCCAGCTCTGCTCCCAGCCCACACGCTGCCGTGTGGCAGGTGGGAGGTTTTTCTCTGCATTGCAAATCCCTTCTTGTTTGAGTGCTGCAGTGCTGCTTGGAAGGAAAACAACCTCTCTGGAGCAAGCCAAGGGGTCCAGAACAGCACCAGCACCTACTTTTGCCCCAGAAAGATCCTGGCGCTGTCCCCAGGGTGCCTGGCTCCGTAGATAAAGCCAAACCTTCCCCGGAAGGCAGCCTGGCTGGGAGCAGGACCAGCCATTCCTATTTCCATGTGCTTGACCCCAGCACAGACAGCCCCAGCTGGGAGGAGGAGGAGAAGGCAGAGGGAAGAAGGATCCCCTATCTGTGGGGACTGGCTGGCAGCAGGATAAGGGCTGTGAGAAATGGGTAGAGCACCCTTGGGAGAGTGGGCCAGATGCTGCAGGGGTGTCCATGCCGTGGGGATTTGGATGCAGTCAGAGGACCCAGGCTGGGGGAGAAGTGGACTGGGGGTGGGGGCATTTGTTCCATTTTGGCACCTGGTATTGGGCAAGCTGTTCACCTCTGCCTGGTCTGTGCATGGTCTCTGCACTGAGCCCCAGGAACAGGGCTGCCCCTTTCCCAGAGCAGTGATTCCATTGTTATTGGAATCATGTCCAGGTTATTGCCAATCCCAGCAGGTGCACATCACCAGCACCCAGCACCTGCCTCACACACCTGACAGCTTGTTCTCCTGCCAGGTACATGGCACTGCTGGATGTGACAATCTGGGAATCCACAGAAAAGCAATCCCCACGTGCACAAGTTCCTGCATCACCAGGGTTTTGGGAGCCACCTTAATGCCGTGTACCACTATCCAAGGAGAGAGAGGCTGGGTTTGTGCTCCTCAGGGACTCAGGGATGGGGGAGTCCAGAGACTGTCTGCAAGGTCCTTTCCAGGTGACAAGCCTTCAGCAGGGCAGGGGCGGGCAGGGAAGGGTGGTCAGCCCTGGGTGATGAGGGGGCCAGAGTACTGGGGAGCCAAAAAATGCTTGTACATTTGGCCCAGTTCTAGTGGGACATAAGAGGAGAAAGAATAAAACCAGAAGACCCTAAAAACAAGAGACAGCATTGCAAATCCCTTTTGCAGCAGCAGAGTCATATCTGGGGCAGGGAACTGCGGGTGCATTTCAGGCACTAAAGCTTCTGAGAATCAGCACTGGGGAAGGTACCAGATCCACCTGTCCTTGGCCAAGCTACCCCACAGGTAGCTCCGCCCTGCCCTCCCTACCACAGCGAGCACCATTTCACCTCTCTGAATTCAGGTAGCTCAACTCTCTAGAACAAACATCCACTCTTCCATCAGTCCAACCATCCATCCATCCATCCATCCATCCATCCTTCCATCCCTTGGTCCACCTGGCCATCTCTCCATCCATGGTTTTCTCTTTCATCTCCACACAACCAAAATCCATTGCCTATCTGGATTGCTGTTTATCAAGGTGACTATAAGGATCTCCACCTACTCACTCCAGTATGTGCTGGGGGATTCTCCACAGGGAAGAAGGTGGGCCCTGCTTTGGTGCCAGCCAGAAGATGGATCTGCAGAAGTCTGTTTTGACAGACAGTGCTTTGAAAATGTGGCCTGGGGAAACGGACGCCAACCCTTAACATCCATCCTTGGTTTTATCCAGTCTCTAAATCAGCAAATGTCACCACCTTGCCTGTGCAGGGGGTACCTCCCAGTGGTACAGGCAGGGCAGGAACACTTCCCATGCACACATCCTTGGTCTGACCCTTGAGCCTCACAGGAACACAAGCAAAGATCTCTCCAGGGCTCTCCCCCTCTCACATCTCAGCCGGAGAGGAAGAACCAGATCTGCCTCTGTCCCCATGGCACAGCTTCCCCAGCCTGCTGGGCAGGGGCTGGGGGCAACAGGCAGATCACCACAGGAAGAACCATGGCTGCCTGGGCACAGAGGTCAGGCTGCAAGTCCCCCAGCCCAAGCACAGAGCACCTGGCTCTTATCTCCCAGCATTGTCCACAGTGGCAGTGTGGGACTGGGCTTGGCATCAGAACCTCAAATTCCAAAGAGCCACAGCATGCCAACAGACTTCCAGGGAGGAGCATTTCTCCCCATCACCGCTCCCTGATCAGGAGCAACAGGAGAGGTTGGGGGCACAGAGGGGAGAGGCTGGGGGCACACAGATGCTGGAGTTATACAGGAATTTTTTTTTTCCTCATCCTTTCCTTACAGAACAGAGAAGAGGGGAAAAAAGATGGAAAAAAATAGCAAAATAAAGAAAACCCAACAACTCCAATTTCCATCTTAATGAATAAATGAAATGCATCCCCAGAGGCAATTAAGTGCTTCGAACCAAACATATGTCACCTACATTAAAAAAAAAAATCCAGAGAGAAATCCAGCAGCTGCAGTGAAGGGAAAGAGGCATCTGGGTAACTGCTGGAGAGCAAGGGACCAGGGCTGGTGCTCCCACTGTGGTGTTTGGGTCCCTCAGGAGGGGGGTGTTCCACCATTATGTGGGTTTTAAAGGCCCAGGTGTGTTCCCAGGGGCTTCTCCTATGTTAAGGACATCATTCTGCCCTGTGCAACCTTTGTGCCCTGTGGGGACAGGGACCTTTTGCTCCTCCAGAGAATACCTAAGCCTGTGATCTTCTTTCCTTTGTCGCCGTTGCTGTCCTTAGAGCGTGGCTGTGTCTCAGCCATCACCAGACATGTGCCCAGTTGACACTGGTGGGCTTTGCTGCTGCTGCCTGCACTGTGGAAGGGCTTCTCTGCAGTGCACAGGGGCAGAGGGTTGTGACTGGGTTGGGCATGACCTCAGTCCTCATCCCAACACAGTAGCCACCCCAGGTGCACAGCCCATCTCCACGGATGCATGCCTGACCTCCATCCTCATCCCCAAATCTCCTTCAGACCCCTGCACCACTGCCAGAGCCTTGATGTTGAGGAGAGACATCCAGGATGAGAACAATGTGTCTCTTTTTCTTCAGTGCCCCCTAGCCCTCTTTTACTGGCCCAAAGGGGGGCAAAAAGACCAACGCAGTTAAAAAACACCATGGATTTTCCTGTGAAAATTCATAGCAGCCACTGCACTGAGGAAGCTCCATGCTCTGAGGAGCCTGGGCTCTCAACACTCTGAGCTCTTTGGAGAAGCTGTGTTTTAATTCTGGTGCCATGGCCAGGACAGGGCACCCACAGCAGCCCCTACATCCCCTTGTGCCCCTCAGGGTCACTTAGCTGTTGGCTAGTGACAGGCTGTGAAAGAAAAGCCCCTTACACACTCTTGATCCTCACTGGATTTTATGACCATCTTCTCCCTCTGGGAAGCCAAATCCGGACTCTTTGAATATTTGAGTTTTGGGGTGAAAAGGGCTGAAAAGCTGATGTCACATTCTGGAACATGGCAGGAAATCTTTCCTGATGTAGGAATTATGGTATTTATTCTTCTATAGGTCTGCCCTGCCTACTCACTCTGCCTACTGCTTTCAGAATGAGTTCATTCCCTCTGCACCCTTTCAGCTGAGACAACCCTGCCCAAATCCAGAGCCCTGCCCTTTGCATGGCTTGTCTCTCTCCTTGAGCGAGGAATACAGACTTTCCATGGGCTGGAGAGAGCTGAGACGTTCCCTGCAGGAGCCCCCTTCTCTGGATTGTTGGAGGGGGTCAAGCTTCTCTATCCTGCTTTTGCCTATCCTGCCCACAGCGAGCCCGGGACCTTGGGGACCACGTCAGGAGATAATGGCAGAGAGCAGAGAGCAAACCATGGCAAGGGCAGCCCCATGGATCCTATGGACCATATGCCTAGGGGGTGTGGGTGCTCCAGGTCTGCTTACCACTTGGCTCATGGCTGCCTGGTCCCCATGGGAAATGCCCCTGGATTATTATTAATCCTAGAATAAGATGGGTTGGAAAAGACCTCCGAGATCATCAAGTCCAACCCTTGATCCGACTCCGCCGTGGTTCCCAGCCCGTGGCACTGAGGCCACATCCAGTCTCACCTCAAACACCTCCAGGGATGGTGAATCCACCCGCTCCCTGCGCAGCCCATTCCAAGGGCTCAGCACTCTCTCTGGAAAAAGGTTCTTCCTCATATCCCACCCAAACCTCCCCTGGCACAGCTTCAGACCAGTCCCTTCCCCAGCCTCGCTGCTCTAACACTTCCCTGCTCCTGCTGCCACACTCTTCCTCAGCCAGGCCAGGATCCCTTGGCCCTCTTGGCCCCCTGGGCACACTCTGGCTCCTCTTCAGCTTCCTGGCACTCCACACTCCCAGCTCCCTTCCTGCCTGGCTGCTCTCCAGCCACTCTGGCCCAGCCCGTGGGGCTGCCGGGGCTTGTTGTGGCCAAAGTGCAGACACAGCACTTGGCCTGGTTGAACCTCATCCCCTTGGAATCAGAGCATGGATCCAGCTTGTCCGGGTCCCTCTGCAGAGCCCTCCTGCCTTCCAGCTGACTGACATTCCCTCCCAACTTGGTGTCATCTGCAACTTTGCTAATGGTGGACTCAATCCCCTCATGCAGATCATCTAGGAAGATATTATTCCAGACCCAAATTCCTTTTAGGAAGCGGATTGGCCTCCCTTGTTTACAGCATTTGTTTCATCCTTCAGTAGGGGCAAAACTCCTGCTCTGTAACACCCCACTGATGAGCCTCAGCTGTTTGAACAGCTGACCCCACTCCTCAGCCCTCTGTACCAAGCACAACATTCAGTTCCAAACCAGAGTGTCTTAAGATGAGACACCCGACCAGAGATGACAGACACACCACTGCCATCTTCCATTTTGTCATGGTTTGGATTCATGCTGTTCACAGCCAACGTGCTTTCACTGCACCAGGCCCCAGAATAAGGCCAAATGAAAGCATCCTGTATGCAAAATAACACACTGTGGGCTCACTGCAGTGGTTTTCAAATGTTATAGTGCACCACTGGTCATATGTTGCCACTTAGACAAAATTAACACTTAAAAACAGAATGAAAACTACCAAATGAAAAAAGAGATTGGAAGAGAAAATCGCTGTGGGCAAGTTACAATAGAAAAAGGTTTGTTTCTAGTGCAAGAACTTGTCTTGACCTCCAGTCACCGACTGCACCATGTTAATTAAGATGCAATTCATGCAGCCTATGTCCTTCTGCACAATAAAAATGTCTGGGTTTAACTCAGAGCACGTCCCACTCCATACTTTTTCTGTAAATTTACAGTAGTGGAAACTGTCTCCTACTGGCAAAGGACAGACCATACAAGAAGTGAATAAAAAAATAACATTAATTAAAAAAAAAACAAACCCAGCAACTTACCCTATCAACCTTCATTATTTGGAATCGCTGAGAGATATCAGCTGTGTTGGCTGGCAGTCGAGATCTTCCAGACACAAACCTCATGAAAAGGACTCTCTCCTCATTGGAAAACTCCTCCAGGGTGTGCCAGAACCACTGCACCAGCTGATGCTGCTCATCCACCTCCCTGTATCGCACAACTTTCTTCAGAACTTCCACGGAGATTTCTGGCATTCCACAGACCATTTGCTCCAACTGCTTGGCAGTCAGAAGGGACAGCAAAGGAACGGGAACAATCCAGGACATTCCCTCCCTGACAGCAGCCACCTGTTGGCCAAAAACAGAGGAGATATTTGAAGTGCAATTGTCTCACCTCTGCCACTTCTATACTATCCAAAACCAAAACCAGCTTCTCAGCTGGGAAACAGGACAGAGAGACAGAATTACAGGACATCTGCCTCCCACCCGTGCACCCCCTGCACGGGCTGGATTGCTTCTCCAAATCCAGGAGAACACTACAGATATTTTTAATTGTAATTGCGCATTAAAAAAACATGTTCTGATACTAAACAGAACTCCTCCAAGTACAAGCTGGCAGCACAAATGATGATGGCTAAACCAAGGAACCGTGTAAATACAAATAACACTTTGTTCCACCTCACATGTATGGTGAGAATGTTCTCCTTCTACCAGACATAGGTTTTGGTACCTCTGACAAGAAAAGTGCTTTTCCAACACTGTTAATACCACACATGCATCTCTATCTTGTAATTAGTACACTGTTTTCACAAGGCTCACTGATCAAATGGCAAACAGGTAGTGAACACTTCCCAAAACATATGAAATATTTGCAGCTTTTGTGGTATAGCAGAAGAGAAGCAGTTTCAAATTAAACAAATGTCTGACAATAATATTCACTTTAGATAGCCTATGTGTTGTTAAAATGTCCAATTACAGTGCCCAGCACGCAAAACTGCAGGTTCTTTTCTCAGGTGGTTGCAGTGGGACTACTCTAACGCAGACAAGCTCTGACTTTTAATGCTCTTCTGCCAACTGAGCAATTACTGAGAAAAACAGGATGAATTTAAAAGAAAACCCCAAAAGGGTTTGTGGGGGAAGAAAAGCTATGGGGACACAGTCAAGATGCAGAAAGCCAAGCTTTTCTTCCCACAGACTGTAATGGAATCTGGGATAAATCCAAGCCCCTGTTCCCACTACCAGCAGGGACAGGTCCCAAGGAGTCTTACCTGGCGGTCCATTTCATGGAGTCTGTACTCAATCGCCCTCTCCACATACTCTTTCCTGTTTGAAAAGGTAAGTGGGATACTGTTCCCTCCAGGGATTATGGGAACCATTTTACCATCAGCACTTTGGCCAACAAAAGAATCTAAAGGAATCATCTGTGATGCAAAACAGGAAAAGCATGTTTAGCGTAAGTCACTCCATTGATACAAGTTTAACTTTTTACTGCAAGTCACCCAGAACTATATATAATAAGATCACAAACCATTCTACATGCACACCAAGTGCTTGTTATGCCAAGAATGGAGACTGAAATGATTTAAATACTGAAGGGAAGGTCAATCTGATAAAAGTAACCACTTCCAGAAGAAACCCAAAAGCCTCAACTTTCCCCTCTTACCTCATGGAAATTTTCTTCAGTAATCCCACTGTCTTCAATGTGAAGAATGCTGTTGAGGGTCTGCACATAGAGCAGATCTACCTCCTCCAAATCCTCCAAGATGAGTGGGATACAACAAAGTTGCTTCCAGACCATTGGAGCCAAATGAAGATCTAATGGCTTTTTTGTACGAATAGCTACACCCATGAGAATGCCCAAGAACTTGAACTGCATCAGGTGCTCATCTAAACATGCTGAAGGGTTAAAGAGAAACCTGCAACAACAAAGAGTCCGGGAGAATACTCTCTATTATTTCTATGCTACTTCGTTAGAAGTAAAAGAGCAAACTGCCCACAGCCTTGTCCAAGGGGTGTCCAACAGGACCACTATCGTTCTCTGTAGCTGCCAAAACCCTGAGGCTGAGGAAGGCAGCACTCCTGGCACGACATTCCTGATGTTACTCTGAACTCTGCCATCAGCAATCCAGCCAGTTCATGTTAAAACCATGCCCTCTCCTCCGTAATAAAGTAACATCACAACCTGAAGGAAAAAATATACTACGGACGGTCACGAGGCCTCATCATCTGGTACAAAACAGTCACTAGATTTGGATTTTCAGCCCCTACCATCTGTAATGAGAGTAAGTCCTGCACAACTCACCTGTCCCTGTTGTAGCCTACTTCAGCTGTAGCATTTGGGGAAGGAATGAGCAGGTCTACGATTCCAGTTTCCAGTTCCTTAAATATCAACAACAAAAAAGCTTTCTTAGACACAGGGATAACAAACCCATGTCAGAACTATTAAGGCATTATAGCATTACAGGACAGAATATTCCACTACAGTGATGATTACTCTTTACAGATTAATACAAATCATTGAAGATCAAGTAAACATGGTAGGATGACAGTAAGTAATAAAAGCATTTTTTTTTTCCACAAGACCTGCCTTTACGTCCCTCTATAATTGTTATTTTCCTGTGGCTGCTCTGTGATACATTCCTGGTGCCTGTTTCCAAAATAATCAGAAGCCATAAGCCCTTTTTCCTACTGGTGCTTTTCCAAGGTCCAAAAAAATGTTCAGTTTTGTTCTGAACCCTCATCACACCTAGATTGAATGTAAACTGTCTAGGAAAGAACCCAAAATTATGCCTCAAGCCCTTACCTGAATCAACCCTACTCTAGTGTTACAGGCTTCAGAAAACCCACTAATCGATGGAGTTCTTCAGTTTTTCCATCCTTTATCCTAACTCTAACTCCAGTGCCAGCTCCATTACTACCCACAGCTCTTGTCCTGTCCCAGACTAAGCAGACAGACTCATTAACCTCCCTAATCCTCATTCTTTGTGGTTTGAGGCTTCAGGAAGATTAAGGAACAACCAAACTTCTGCAGCCAGCATTGCCCTGAATCCTTCTCTTGGCTACAACCACAGCTGTGTCACAGAGCTGAGACACATCCTTAAAACTACAGGCAGAACACATGAGCATAGATCAGCTTTGTCTTAGTCCTGTAGGCTGGGGCCTTCAGTTCCTGGGAATCTGAAAAGATTAACAATGGCCACAGGACCCTGGTCACAGACAGGCAAAACCAGGCACTTCCTGATACTGATGATCTTTCCAGCACTGGATCTGCAGGTGACACGTCTTCAGGTACCTGAAAAACACCTGCCTGAGGTGTTTCTGCACTGCAGGCATGGGATGTGCTGTAGGCATGGAATACAGCACAGCTTCTCCAAGAAGGTCCTGGCTGGACAGAATGGGAGGCTGCAAAATGCTCCTGTAATGTGTAGGGGTCATCTCAGAATTCCAAGGAATGTAACACTGGTTATAGTGTGGCCTCACAGCAATCTCCTTGACACAACTTAGGAAGATTTCTTTATCCTCAGAGACACCCCTAAGCAGGCAGCCCTAGTGCTGTGGCTCAGCACTGCAGAATTTGAAAAACATTAAAAGAGAGAACAAAACCTCTCCCCAGGCATTCTGAGTTCCCAGACCTACCTGACACATTTCTGTAATCGTGTCATCAAACACTCCACCTGCATCATCAGCTCCTTCTCCAACCAGTTTCACCTTCCAGGCCCGGGAGGGCAGGCGAAGGTCTGAGGCATTCAGCTTCACCACCTGCCTCGCTATCTGGACAAAGATGGGCTTGCACTTCCGACCTCTTTGGGGAGAAACACAGCCAGACAGTGTAACTCAAAGGCAAGGCTGCGGAGCCCCTGCCCCAGCACAGCCGCACAGAGCGCCCTGAGCTCCGCAGGTGGGCGGGTACCAGAACGACACGGGGCCCGTGGGGGCAGCACTGACCTGGTGGAGATCCTCTTCACAGTGATCTGGGGCCCGTAGTTCTTGCCCTGCACCATGGTCTTCCCTATGGAGCGCACCATGGGCAGCGTGTACACCCGGGGGGCCAGCAGGGGCCTCAGCTGGCCCTGCACTATTCCCCACGTCCCAGCATTGTAATGAGATGTACTGTTCTGAAACAGAGCAGCACCACGACAAACGTGTCAGTAAAGGATATCGATTCCATTCTTCCCAGAATAAAACCCTTCAGAGTAACCACTGGCTCTTCAGTGTTTCAGGACACAGGTTAGCACTTTCTGGTTTTAGTTTTAAAGCTAATAAGCTTTTGGAAACTGAAACACTGACATGTCAATGCTAGTGTAAATGAAAATATAGAACAACACCGTTCGGTTTAATCCAGAATTATATGTTTTTAAAATTCTTTTTGGACAAAGATACGTCTTGACCTGGCCAGAAACTCTCTAACAACATGTCATAACACAACACAGCCAAGCCAGTTTTTTCTAGAGGAATCTTACCTGGTTATTGGGACTGAGGTTAAGTAACCTCCACGACGAGTACATGAGGTCAGAAAAATGGTACAGCAGTCTCAGCCTTGCCCTCACTGTATGAATGCTCACTTCCTTCAGTGCCCCGTACTGTGGTGGGATGGCATCAGGCAAACCAAGCTGCAAAGGCACTGAAACACCTGCCACGGGCAGAGAAACAGAGCAGTGTTTGATAAAGGGGACCTGCTCTGCTTTTGGCTGGGATGGAGCTGATTTTCCCCACAGCAGCTTAGCTGCCTACTGGGGTTAAACCACGACAGCAGCCCAGTCAAGACTAAGGTAACCAGATGGATACAAAACTAAACAAATTTTGTCCCACGTGTTCAGAATTCTTGTTGCACTCATAGCCCAGGAACAGCACGACTTAACCCAACGGCCATAAACCCTTAGTTAGAATCACAGAATCAGCCTGGGTTGGAACAGACCTCTGAGATCACCCAGTCCAACCCTTGATCCAACCCCGCTGTGGTTCCCAGCCCGTGGCACTGATGCCACATCCAGTCTGTCCTCAAACACCTCCCGGGATGGTGATTCCACCCCCTCCCTGGGCAGCCCATTCCAAGGGCTGAGCGCTCCCTCCGTGAACAATTTCTTCCTGACACCCAACCACCTCCCCTGGCAGGGCTTGAGGCCGTGCCCTCTGGTCCTGGGCACAGCTGCTCACCCGGCGCTCGCGGGGGCACGGGCGGGGCCGTCCAGGCGGCGCTGTGGCAGCGCCCGGCCGAGATCTGCCGCACATTCTTGCCCTGCAGCACCGTCACCAGCGTGGGCTCCCGCACGTGGTTGGTGTGGCCCAGGCCGAGCTGGTCGTCGGTAACAGATGGAAAAAGGGACAAAGAACAACCAACAGCCGTCATGAGACTTCTAAAACTCTCTCTAAGCAGAAATTCAGAGCAAATGGTAAAAAATTGTATTTATTTATATATACATAGCTTTTATTTTGATAAAATATTGCATCTGTACCCCATCGGAGCAGCAGATCTATCAGTATCAGATCTATCTCCTACATCTCCTCTGTGCCATTTAAATACCATTTTTGTTCCAGCATGTAAAATGCTACAACGGTTTACGGAAAACACAGTTTGTGTAGAGAGAAAGTTTACTGAAGCTGTTCTGACTTTTTATAGAGTTTCATATCATATTTTAATTTCATATTCTATAGGTTAAAAATTTCATATTGCAAGAGTATATTTTTTTACCACTTTACATAAAACCAGTATTTTGAACGAAGAATCATATAAAACAGCTTTCAGAATCAATTTATTTATATTTTTTACCCTAACAATTTCTTCCCTTACAAAAACATGAAGTACCGTAAAAAAAAAACAAAACCAAAAACCCAACAAACCAAAAGCAACCAAAAAAAAACCCTCATAGAAGTTATTCTAAAAGACTTGCTCAACAAGCCTTCTCAAAAACTCAGTCCTAAAACAGCAGAGGATGAAATTTGCCCAAACTTCCTGCAACACCATCAGCTGCCACACGAAGAGGCTCTTTCTGATTCTTGTCAGAAGTGCCAAAAAGCCGAGGTCCTTTCAAAAAAATTGAGTTAGACATGTGGTGAGGGAGAATTTATCCTTTCTTACATTTTTTTCTGACTTCAACAAAATCACTCCTTTAAAAAGGTTAATTTATATTTTCACTACGAAAAGCACCTGAAGAGTTCACAAATCTGATTGACACAGGAATTTTATTATGTTGAAAAATCTGGTGATAGCTCAAGAATTAGGTAAAGATTTATGAATTTTTCAAAAAAGCTTGGATTAGGATAATTAGGATAACGGAACGTTTTGAGTGCTTCCCCAAACCGCTACAGGGAATAAATAGGAAAATAACGGAAATTGCCAAAAGCGTCATTACGATAAACATTCCAGAAATACCTGCAAAGTACAACTACAGCCTTATAAAGGTTGGGAGAACTAAAAAAAGCACGTACCTGCCCCTCGGAATTGCTGCCCCAGGCATAGACATCGCCCGTGGAGGACAGGGCCAGGGTGTGCTCTGCCCCCACGGCGATGTCCTCGATGAAGATCCCCGACAGCACCGGCACCTGCTGGGGCCGGTTGTGGTTGCGGGCACGGCCCTCGGGCAAACCGATGAGGCGATCTGGAACGGAGACACACCTCTGGGGGCCAGGGACACGCAAGGGGCAGCCCACCCAGCAGCCCACGGGGAGGGATGGCAAGCGGTCCCATACAGCCCTGGAACCGGGACACCAGCGCGAGAAACGCGGGGGGGGATGTTTCCTACAAACCACAGCTCCCCGCGGCGCTCAGCAATATCGCTGAAGGCTCAAACAAGATCAAATTCTGCCAAACCAAGACTTCCAGATCTAAATGTACGCTTCAAAATACAGATGAATGAACTGACTTGAGAAGTTTCCTGTTATTTGTTTGGATCTATTGTTTAATTCGGTGCTCATGGAAATTCTCCTGTTCAGATCTTTAAGCGTATGCTTTATTAGACTGTGTAAACTTTGAAGTAAACCAATACTCTTGGATGTGTGGAATTCAATGAAATTTTAGGAGAATGCTCTTCAAAAAGGGAATTACTGAAAAAAAACCCCAAGCCTGAAAGGCTGTCCCGAGATCAAACTGCACACAGCTACAAATCTGGATTTTAGGTGTACGTTAAAATTACATTGTTGAAGTTCCAAAATTCAGATCAGATCAGCACTTTTCTAAAAAGTACCACTGGGTCAAGTCTTAGAAATGTGTCTTAATAGTCTTCCTTTTCACTTGCAATACACACAGGGCTGTAGATGGAAATGTCCAAAGAATAGGTTGTCTTACCTTGTCCAAAAGTATACACATGCCCGTCTTTTGTCAGTGCAACAGAGAACTGGGTTCCACAGGCCACTTTTTTTATTCCAATTCCACAAAGAATATCCACTTTCTAAGGGGTAAAGCGAAAGGAAAACAGGCATGGTGTTACAAGAATATAAACAGAAAGCAAACATGAATTTCATCTGAAACTCTTGGCTCCAAAAGAGGACATTTTTTTAATTCCCCCTGTGCACTGCATACATTGTTGGATTACACTAATGAACACTTGGAAATTAATACAGGAAACAGAAACACAGTTTTCTTTAGTGGAATTCACATTCTGTGCACAGTGATTCACAGTATCTATTTTTTTACTGGGAGTGAGGGGGAGTGATACTGGAGGAAGTAGATGAGTGTGTAAACAACCTTCCCCCCAGTTTCCAAAAGAAGAAATCTCTCTTCTCTAAGAGAAACCTCAAACTTTCTCCATTTGTATTTCTACTGAGATAAGGCCACTATGATTCGTTTACGTGAAATTCTTCAGAGTACCAGGCTCAGCATAATGTGTCACCAGAATTATTCGTGTCAGAATGCGTTACATCAGCATGGAATTAATAATTTACCGTCCGAAATTACCCTCTGGACGCTTTGCAACACGTTGAACAACACCCAGAATTTATGCCAGGAATAATTTCCCCATGAATTCTAACCTGTGGTGAGGACTTTGCAGTGGAATTTCCCAGACCAAGTTTCCCATAGTCTCCATCTCCAAAAGCCCAGACCATTGAGCCATCTGTTGACACAGCTACGGTGTGATTGAGGCCACAGGCCACCTGAGAGAGAGAAATATGTTATTACCACCATCTTTGCTGACTTACTACTAACCCAAACCCTCCAACTGCCTTTCAGAAGAAAAACAGTGTTTAAAGATGAAATATCTTTGTAAAACCATTAAAAATTCTGTTGTTTATTAGAGTGTTTTAAAGACACTCAGAACACAGCAGTAATTTTTTGGTATTTGCTCCTCTCAGCAAACAGAGCCAAAGGATTGTATTATGCTAGCCATATTCCCTGTTTAAAAACATAAAGAAGCTCACTGATTCATGCTTAAACTTGACCCAATCTTGAAATGTTAAAATGTTAAAAACCATGGGCAGTTTTTTCAAAAAAAGGATCAAGAGAGTCAGGAAAGTAATTATTCAAAAAATTATGCACAGTCAAATTCTGCCACCGCAACCAAAATAAAAGCCAAGGTTAAAATGCCACAACTGAACACTTAAATACATGACAAACATCAGCTTTAAACACAGATCCATGGCTAGTTTTAGGTAAAACATGCCTGTCCAATCTGGTAACCTTCCAGCGCCGTCACTCGTTCTGGAAGTTTCTTATTGGAAGTGTTTCCAAGTCCTAATCGACCATAATCACCATTTCCAAATGTAAAGAGTTTGCCATCTGCTGTCACCACAGCTGAGTGTTTGAAGCCACATGACATCTGGAAGCAAAATAACCATTTTTACACACATTTTAAATTTGGGTACAAGATCATATTGGCTGCTACATGTATATATGTCATACCTTTTCCTCCCCTGAATTATATTCACTTCTAAAGAGCTAAAATACAGACATTTTAGTATTATTGATTTCTCCAGCAACACATCTCTTATTCTTTTCCAATGGTAATATTATGGACGAGGACCAGAGGATATTTGCACGAAAAATTTGCTGTGTGATTATCCTGTATTTTTATAAAGAAATCTCCAGTCAAGGCCAAATATGATTTTGTGCACTGTTAGCACTTAGGAAGAGGCCCTGGTGACCAGATTTGTAGGTCAAAGTCACCTGGCAAAGATGAAGGGAAGCTTGTAAATCATGTCTGTATTTTGATAATCTTTAGATCACCCCCTTTTCCATGCTCTGCCTTCTCCTGTACCAACTGTCCATTAATATCCCACATCACCAACAGGCTCTGTGGTCTGAACTTCCTTCAACTGGACATCACCAACGTGGTCCAGAAAGCCCAGAGAAGGCAGAAGTTGCCTGTTTTCATTCAGAGGACACAGCACTGGGTTACCAGGCCTGCAGTTTGACGGAGACACAGAATATTTTGGGACCTGCACCACTTCTTCTCCTTGCAGGGCCTCGATCTGCCGAGGCCTGCGCTGCCGGTCGCTGTTGCCGTGGCCCAGCTTGCCATAGTCTCCATCTCCCCAGCTGAACACTTCCCCGCTTTCCGTCAGAGCCATGGAATGCCCATCGGAGCCACAGGAGGTCACCAGCTGTGTTACAACAAAGCCTGTTGGAGAAACGGGAGAAACCAAAGACCAGAATAACTTACAACGAACCCTTAATATAAAGTGTGGCTAAAGGCAGCCAACTGAGTCTGGGAAAAGAACAAACCACAGTAAGTTTCCTTGTTATAGCAATTCATTCACTTTTCTTTTGACCAAAACCTTCATTTTCTCATGTACAGTTTATGCTCCTGTCCTGCCATTAGCTTCGAAATCAAATGTTCCTAACCTGAGCAAAGACTTTTCCCTGAAGACTTCTTAAAATTAAGGAATTTGAACATAATACTACTTAAACATGAAGGAAAAATTAATATCTAGTTCATTTTTTCAGTGTTTTTTAATTAAAGACTACAATATTTAATGTCTAAATCTGCAAAAAGAGCATCAACACAGTTAATACTAACTAGCAAAATGCTTATTTGAGCTCTCTCGGTGATTCCTTTCAAACACAGCGGTGTTACCTTGCAGTGCTGAAATGACTGTGAGGACATGAAGATCATCAGAATTTCCTTGCCCCAGTCGCCCGTAACTCCCTTCACCACAAGCCAAAACTGTGCCATTAGCTTGAATGACAAAGGTACAATTCTGACCACAAACCACCTGGTTTAGAAAGACAGGAAGGCATGTTAAGACATGTTAAATGCAGCAAAGCTGTAACACCTGCATTACAATGCACCATCTCCTTTTTTAAGTGGTGTTCTTTGTGATTATGTCGAGACAATATTATATCAAGTTTATGTTATTTCAGAAAGCAAAGCTGCCACGTGTATTATGTTAAAGCTGGGCAGGTATTTTCAAATCATATAAAATAAATCAGGCTCATATAAAATAATTCTGTGCTGTCAGATTTCAGCAGCTTCTTGGTTTGAATTTGTCAAATAATTAAAGATTTTCTCTTCAGTAAAAACACATGTTTTGGGTTACTTATAAGTAAACTCAAAGAACAAATTGAAAAGACATTTAGGGAGAGACTTTGACAGGCTGTACAAATAACAGACGGTAAATCACTAGATCATGACTGGTTTTGAGCGATCACCTGCTGAGCCTGAGAGAATGAAGGTGCTGCCACTGGTATCATGACATTCCTCCCAGCCTCTGCCAGCTGCCCGTGCCTGCCTGCTCCCCACAGGAACACGTCACACTTCCCTCCCAAGTGCCAGTCCTAGGGAAGAGCAGGAGAGAAGTTCTTGAGAACGAGAGCACTTGCAACAGCCTACAATGGTTCAAAAGAGTAAAAAATCCTCCAGAACACCCCAAACCAACGGTTTCACCAACCTCTGGCCTTGATGTTGCCCAGGACATGATCTGCTCATCCATGCCATTGATCCACTTGCTGTTATCCTACACAGCAAAAGCCACAGTTACCACATTCAGCTCAAGAGATGCATATTCTTCTATTGTTACGCACAGATTTTCCTTTCTAAGAGTAATATTCAATTATTCTAAATGATGTAGCAGTAAGAATGGATGTGTGCAGACTAACAATGACACAGTTATCTGTGTCTTGTAATCCAAATGAAAGAGAGCAAACCAAACAAAATTCACTATGAAGTAACGTCTTTCTATTCACTGACGCTTAAGACTTTTACATGTTTCAGTTGGAAACATCGGCTTAAAACAATTCAATTGCAAACCCCTTGCTGATAAAAAAATTCTTAATTAAAAATTTCCATTTTGGTTTACATATCAAAAGAAGTCATAAAGCAAATTGACACTAGCAAAATAACCTGGTGTAGGAATGCGCCAAAGTTACCCTTAAAATAGCATGGCAAAGCTCTACATTTCTTGCTTCTACCAGGTATGAAAACTACTGTCACAGTTTTGGATTGATTTAATTTGGTTTTTTAATATGCTACTGACTCGTGCTCATTACACACACACACAGAGCAATCTTAACAGTTTATTCGAACCAGTTAATTAAAAAATAAACTTACAGTTATTGCTGATGCTTATATTAATAAATATAAATCCTTACAGTACAGAGCTGTGGACTGTACTACGTGCTCAATACCAGCACGCTTTGCTGCCCAAAGAAAACATCCAGTTTTACCATCAGGAGAGTGAGCTCATCCTCTGGAACAGGCTCCAGGTCTGGAACAGTAAAGGACTCTGGGAACTGCGCTCCCTTGGCCAGGGCTTCTGCAGCTTTGATGGTGGTGGAGAAGCACTCGAGCCAGGCCCACTCGGTGGGGTTCCAGGCGGAGGGGTCGGGCAGGCAGCTCTGCTGGTGGGGAGGCACCGGGGGGTTGCACAGCAGCTGGTCCAGGTGAAGGCCCACGGCCAGCGAGGCCAAGCACTGCATGTAGGGGCTGTGCACCAGCTGGTCTCCACACACAACGTGGGGCTGCAGGCAGGGCACAGGGAGAGAGGGAGGAAACACATGGGAATCAGTTCAGAAACAGGAGTCCTTCCAAGTTAGTCCTGTAGAAAATACTTTCCTGCCTGCTTAAATCAGAGTTTTTCTAATACTTTCAATATTTTTCAAATGAGGTGCCTACTAGCTCTGAGAAGACTGAAGGATATTTGCAGACAGGATGTAGGAAAGTCTGGTGGGTTCTCTGTGGTAAAAGAGTGGGATCAGCTGAGATTCAAACGGTGGCCTCAGGCCAGACATGGATTTGAAAGGCTCCTCTCACCTTCTCATAGGCATACTGCTCCTGCAGCATGATGGGCAGGCGCTCCAGGAAGGCTCTCATGCAGGGGGCCATGTTCAGCCCCAGCACTCCCTGCTGCTTCAGAGCAGTCCTGCACGTGGCCAGGACGTGGTTGGCAGATATCCACTCGGAGGTACAGTTCACCACCAACACATCCTGTGTGACAGCAGGCACAGGACACATCAGACACTGAAAAAATCACAGAGCAGCTCCACTGATCCATCACCAGCCATCTTGGATTCCACAGGGGCCAGAAAACACACCAGTTCAAACACTTCTGTCTCTGTTGGGGAATAATCTGCTGACAAATGCTATGGAGTAGCCATCTCCATCTGCCACTTCCTCACATTTCCATGGCAACACTGCCACTATCACTCCAAGGAACAATCCAAACCCGGTGACAAGCAGAGTTCATTTCAGTGAATGCTGTCTCCTTAAGTTAAGATTCAGTTTAGATGAAGGTTAGGACCAATCCTTAGTTTAGGATTGGTCCTGTAATGTGACCTTTAACGCTCGGTCTGAGTTCAGAATAAACTTTCGAAGAACCACAAAATACTTAGAACCACATACAGCATGACTCTGCTAACAGGAGTCATAACTTGTGCTGTATATATTTACAAAAACACCATCTTTTGGAATAATCAGCTGTTCTAAAACCTCTGTTCAGATGCCACAAGTTCATGACACAGCAAACGCTGAAGTAAATTCTGCTGTTTCTTAAAAACTTCTGAGGTTGCTTTAGATTAACTTAGATCACCAAATTATCTTATTTGCTGGGGGAAACGAAATATTTTTTCATGTTGCATAAAGGAATTAAAGAAATAAATCTGTCCTCTGTCTATTTCCATTGTTCTGCTTCCATCACACGTCTGCTCCCATTAAACAGAGGGGCTGATATAACCCACGTGCAGCATCTTTGTAACTACGAGTTCAGAAGGATTCCACCCTGCCCTACCACATTAAACACAGGATATAAATTAAAAAGCCCAGGCTTTTCAGGGTGAGGTGAAAGCTGAAAGCCCAAACAACACACCTGGAAAATATGAGAGTGATAGATGTATATTTCTAGAGAAAAAAAAGGTTGGGGAGGTGAGGGGAGAAAAGAATGTGAAGACAAACAAATAGCATCTTTAGTAAGAAGTGTGAAAGAATGTCACTTTAAGCACAGTGTCACCTTTGATCTGTTAGAACAGGCAGCCACTCCAACCTCCGGTATCCACACTGCAGTCTGGATTGCTCCAGAGCCTATGACAACACTCTGCAACACCGAGCCATCCTGAGGAGAGAGGGGGCTGCAGTCAGACCGTTTGTGTGAGCGCACACACTCACACCTCTGAGGGGTGATATTCTCCCAGACTGTTCAGCAACTATTCAAAGAGTGAAATACTTATCCTACAAGCAAAAAAAAATCTAGAATTTTTATTGTATTATGGAGACAACATAACTAAGGACTTTGAAGTGCTTAATAATCCACATTATCTGACTCTTGAAAAAGTCTTGAAAAAAGAGAATATTGTTTTCAACCAGAAAGAGTGGCTCTTTATGGTTTCTGCAAAGCCTAACTAACATGACCAAACCTATAGAATTAATCAGTAATAGAACCATAAATATAAATTACTTCAAGGATAATACAATTTCAATTAATATTTCCAATTTTATACCATTATATTATACCATGCTTTCTCCAACGTTTCTAACTCACATCTGGGGAGGGGGAAGCCTCGACCATTCCAGATATTGATGCTAAAACCCAGAATCAAACCACATCAAAGATGATCTTACCCGTAAAGACCAAATGTTCATGAGGCCTCCCAGGCCCCCAGACACCAAGGCCAGTCCATCAGGGCTGAAAGCAACAGTCCTGACAGGAGTGATGTGTCCCCTCAGCTGAAACACACACTTGACTTCCACTGCCTTCCTGTATCCATCCTGCAAATAATCGCACACTTATGGAACACTGAACTGCTCACTGAAAAAGGAACAGCGTGACAGTACCTGTCTTCTGCAATAAACACTGATCATCCATAGGCAGGGGTAAGTTCCAATAAATAATTAAAAAACCCCCCATTGCTATGACAATATCTTGTGCGTATCTTGTCACATCTTTCCTCCCTTTACAAATTAAAGACCACAGTACAACTTATGTAGGTGAAATTTATCTTAAATCTTTTTATCTACAGAAAACTTTAAACTAACTAAATTTTGGTATAAATGGATCAACTTTTAGAAGGATGAAAACGGACTGAAATATAAACTTAAGCCAAATAAAATTTCAACCTGTGATTTTTCATTTCCTGTTCCGAAAATGCCCAGACATAGACAAATGACATTCCTTTTTCAGCAAATGTCTTATCCCAGGAAACACTGAGATTCAAGGAACCAGCTCACATTGTTCTCCTCCCTCAGTTTCACAATGAGCAGAGAGAATTTCTTAAACACCAAGACAACTCCTTTTACCTTGGCACTTGTTTCTTGCTCCCACCATCCCTCTGAGCAAGCTGAGCTGGACTGCAGCGTGATCATAATGTCCTGGGGAACAGTCCAGACACACACCAAGCCATTGTGGCATCCCCTAAAGCAGGTCAGATGAATTAGAAAAACAAAATGAAGGTATTAACTAACCAAGTATCAGTGGTCTGGTATTAACTTAAGATATCAGTAGTCTTACTACCTATAAAACTGTATTGTATAAATTTGTCTAAAGTAGAAAGGCACATTCCCAATGGATAAAGGCTTTTTTTCCTATTCCTCACACCCTGTAGGTAGGACCAGCATACACAGGTCTCATGACATGGAGAAAACAGCTGGTACCATGACCAGGGTCACCCTTTACATCTGAATTCTGAAGCCTTGTCCCACTGGTTTATTGAAGGAATGTGATTTTAAAAACCCCTTTTCTTTGCTCTGGACACTCCAGACTGGTAGAACAGAGGTGCAGAAGAACTACAGAACCCATAAAAACTGTGACCTACGTGGCTAACAGGAGCTGGGGCTTGGGCCCCTTCCCTGGCAGGGCACACCAGGCAATGCCGTTGACCAGAGCGGGGTGGGACAGGGAGTGCAGGCGCCTCCAGCAGCCCCCCATGTACCCCCAGAGCTTCACTGTTTCTTCTTTGGCACATGTCAGGAGAATCTTTCCAGTTGGATCCCACTTCATGCTAACAACCATGTCCTGTTGGATTGAAAACAACCAGAAGTCGGTCTAAAGTAACGGTAAGAAGAGAAAATTTCCCTCTCGGAGCTAAAGTAACTTTTTATTATTAACACCAAAAATACTTAATTGTTAAAAAAATTGTTACACAGAGAGTGAGCTGTAATTACAAAATCATAATATTTTTCAGAGCTATCCAATTAAAAAGACTTAAGAAGTTTGCTGAAAGAAACTAAAAGGAAAGCAAAGATGTTTTCACTGCAAACCTTTCTTGATTTTTCCCCCCCTGATGAAATGGACAATGTTTCCTTCTTTTTTTATAGTATGAAACTGTAGCAGAAATTACTGGTACATTGTTTGGAAACATATTAAGGCAAGGGCCAGGTGTAGCTCTGAGTGTAACTGAGGTAGGGAAGGAGGACAGCCCACAGAAGAAGGCAAGGACAGCTCTATCATCACAGCATCCTCCTTGCTGAGACTACCCTGCTCCAGACACCCAGACCACCCCATGGCAGCAACTCAAGAGGCTCCTACTACCCCTACGTTTGAGGAATTCTCCAATTAGCCTAACAAATAATTTGTGGACTGTAATGGCTTGTTATTACATCCTGGCCAAGAGCAGGTTCTCAGCCTTTGTGACTGCAAAGAAAACACCTTTTGCTTTGCACAGGAAGCTAAACAAAAACATGTGACATGAGCAAAATCAGTATGTATTATGAGCACTTTTACCAATTAAAAGAACTAGTCTTCTAAATCCAGTCATGCATAGCTTTGTGCTTAACAGTCCTGGCGTTGTATGTACATCCATGACAGAAAAACAGGCTATCAAATTTATCTTCCTTTTTTGCCTTTTTTTTTTTTTACATTTGGTAGGCAGTTCCTTTAAAATATATTTGATGTTTAACACGTGTCTCATAAATAGGTACGTGTTCCCAAAATAACCTGCACTTGACTTTATAAACAGCTTTCCAGTAGAGAAAACAGCTTCAGCAGATCTTTACCCAGAGAAGTTATCCCTCAGGTTTAAACAGATTACCTTATGGGCATCGATGAGAACGACTCCTCCTTTCTCCATCGGTTCCTTTGTTCCTATGAGCAGTTTTCCATCAGAATAGCCCACAGCAAATGGTCTGTCCTCGCTGAACCAGGCAAGGCACGTGACAGACACTGCACGAACAGATAACACAAACATTAATTAAGCTCAATTAACTTCACTCTTGCCAAAGTTTGCAGTGCATTTGTCTGAACTATGAAGTATTTATCAAACTTCTCCACCATTAAGGTCACTTAACATACTTTTGCTTTGAAAATTTCCTCAAATTTGCATGGTAAAGATAAAATTGAGTTCCACCGTAATGGCAGCTGTTGAGATTATTTTGTACTAGCTTACTCATTCTTCTTTTTATTAAAAAAATTGAATTTAAATTTCTGGCATGTGAAAAAAATTATACTGGGGGGGGGAAAGTAGACTGAATCCTATCCATGTGTCTGAAATAGGGATGCTTCTAAGAAAAGCTCTGGAAAACAACTTGCCTTTCTTAGCAAGTAGATATTCCCTCAATTGATTCTGAAAAAAGAAATAAATCTGCGCAGTTCCTGAAGAAGCAACATGCAAAACACACACAATACCGCCAAAGATTTGCTACTTGGTGTCCCCTGGGACTGGAACTATGAAGGAAAAGCAGCAGCCACTCAGGAACTCCAGTGACACTCCACACTATCTGCAGGCAGAGCAGACACTGCAGGGCATCTCTGGATTTTCCACAACAAGGAATGTCAGGGTTTGACTTGGTTGCTACAAACTCTTTGTCTCTACTGGGGGGGCGTGAGGGTGCAGATGGAGATCCCACAGACTTTTGTCCTGCCATGAAGTCAACTGACTGACACTTGCAGGGAAGGTACCAGAATTCACACCCCACGAATGATAACAAGAAAAAAACGGATTTTGTACTTGCTCAGTAAAAAGGGAGGGGGGCTGGTTTCCCAATTTTAATCGCCCACGCTGCTGCAGTCCCTTACCATCCTTTCTGTAGCAGTGTTCCAGTTCTAGCCTGTGCATGGCTGAGATATCCACAACTTCAATGAGAGCAAGAGACCCATCCATACGGCCAATTAACAGTAATTCTGGAGCATCCCCTGTCCATGCCGCAGCTGGCCCTTCTTCTGGCCAGGTCAGAGCAGACACCCAGTGAGGCTGAAGGTCTAATAATCCTTTTCCTCCTAGGAGAGCAAAAAGTCTTTTAAAACAACTTCATCTTCATAAAGAAAACAACACAGATACTTTCCATGAGAAAACACCAAGAGATCTTAGGTAGGACATAGTAGAAATTCGCCTAGGCTACAAGAATACAAAGCAACGGTCCACTAATCCAGACAGACACAAAATAGAGCTAAAAAATCTCATTTATGCGTCAAGTTACATAGCTTTGTTAAGTCTCCTTTCCTGGGGACTGTCTATTAACACAGGTGATTTTCCTAACCGCAAAACAACGGAATGAAGTTTCCAGGATTACAGATGACAGTAACTATAAGTCTTCCTCTCAAAGATGTAAATCCCACACCCACTTGAGGTCAGTGCCTTCCTCTAAAGGAACAGGTTCACAAGACATTATGGGAGGCTGCAGGCACTTGAACCGCAGAGCAGACACACTTAAATACTTGGGTAAATAAACCTGTAGTAGCTTTCCCTACAAATATGGGCATCCTAAAGAGTTCACAGGTAGTTCAGGGCATACCATTGACTTGCCAGATGTTCACCATCTTTTCTGTAGCTCCAGCCAGATATTTGCCACTGATGCTCCAACAGACAAGAGACAAACTAAGGTCGCTGGGTGACCCCAGACTTTCTTCAGAATCACCTTCTCTGTAACAGAAAAGACTCCACAATTAAAATGGGCGTTTCCTTTAAGCAGAGAGGAAAACACAGAATTCATGAAATATCTGAGCTAAAACCTGGTGTCCTGCCATCACTGCAGATTTATGTCACGTTTTTCTGCTCATACTTGTACATTCTCTCTAAAACCACTTCAGATTACAGAATGAGATAGCAGTTATTTCCAAGAGGTTTCAACTGGAAAACAATTCAATTATCTTTACCTACTTATTTCTCAGATTTAACATCTTTAGCGAGTGCAAAAGTTTCTGGACAAGGCATTAAAGGGGCACATCTTGCTCTCAATTCTATTTTAAACTCTTCCTCCTGTTATAACGTTACACTGTCTGCTTTGGCTAACTGTAACAGGACCACTGATACCTTTAATTGCCCTTAAGATCACAAACACTTCTTACTGTTTTTAATAACAGAAAAATGAAGGCTATAATATTGTTATGTCACTTCATTTACCCCTTTGAAGGCCACATCTACCAGCAGCAAGCAGACAAGAATTAGAACAACCACTAAGAAATTGTCAGGAAACAACCTTCTAGTTCACTCTTGTTTCTTCATTCTCCTGAGTTAAACTCTCCTATGCTCTACTAAAGAATTACACTTTCATCTTTCCTTCTGCTTCCTCCTTTTTTGGACACATCCAAACGACAGAAAAGCACTTCCCAGACATTCTCATGAAGAAGAATTACACTCAGTTCCCGAATCCCACAAGTTACAAGTTCTTTTTTCACACTTAACCCAAATGACCACACTTGCAGTGTTATCATGCTATACTTTGGAGCTCTCCACTGGAACCCACTGAAAGGATATTTAACTTTTTTACTTATATCACAGTCCCACACAGTCTTTATTTTACCCATTTCTTCTTTTATCAGTTAATTACAAACAGTTTTAAACAGCTTTCTCTTTACACAGACAAGTTGATATTTAAGTTCTGTTTTCAGTTATAAGCTATTTCATTTATTCTACGTGCCATAAACACAGCAACAGTCCCAGAGAACACGTGCAGGAGATACTGGAGGGCTGGCTCTTTTTGTTATCTTGCACAATTACAGCTCCAATTAAATAGCTGACGGCTGTAAAGAACCGACTTACAGCTTGTTGAGCACGCAGGTTTGCTGCAGCGAGTACTGCTTCTTTGTCACATTCCACACTCTGATGGTGCCATCGTTCCCACTGGTGGCCAAAAGTCCCTTTTTATTGCACCAAACACACGTCATGACCTACAAACACCAAAGGAATCATGGCAAAACTGGAACTGGAAACTCAGCTATTTTTGCTCACTAACATTAAGCAAACATTAACCAAGAGACAGAGCAGCAGCAGCAGCATTGAAATACACCATTAACAATCAAGATTTTTCTACTTTTACAGTACTATTATATTATATAGATATATAATATAATATATATAATATATATAGTACAAGATATAATTATATTGCAATTCAACAGGCTTTATAAGGGTGCCACACTTCAGACAGACCTTGCTCTACAGGCCACTACTGCACAGAAAACTGAACAAAGAAGTGAACTACTACGACAGAAAAATGAATGCAAATTCAGATCTAGTCTAAGAAAACACTCAGGGTGATTCTGCTGACTTCATGTGCTGTAAGAACACTCCCAGGATGCCTTTCATTGAAGCTTCAAAAAAGCCGAGCATTTTTGTGCTTCAGAGGTGCAATAACTTACCTCAGGCAATAACTTCATCTCCAAAAAATTACTTCTTGTGGGAAATCATTTCAGTCAGCATACGTGTAAGGTAATATTATTTTATTTTTAATGTATTCTACAAAAAGAGTGTTAAAATTGCCCCGTGAGACTGACGCCTGAAGATTTTTAGCTTCTTGTAGATTTTAATGTGGCTGTACAATTTTCTTTCACTTTAGATTGTTACTAAAACCCTTTCTCACGGTTTGTGCTACATTCTTGGACTTCTGTTTAGCAGTTTTTTCATGGGAAGAGATTTTAGCAAGCACATCCCATTCAGGATGTGCACCTGGACTGGAATAATAAGACATATTGTAGTCAAAATAAGACAGAGGGCCCGGAACCCTTGGAAAGGCTCCCACAAGGCAGTTCTGCGGGTGGCACCAGGGGCAAAAGTGCTTTTTGGGTTGGATGTACCCACTAGATCTGGTAATTAGTCGATGTTACAGAAGTGTGGGAACTCTCCCTGTGCACCTGAAGGCTTTCATTACGGAGCTGCTCTCTACCCCGGCTGCACTAACGTTGTTCAGAGAGCTTTCTCTCCCGCTTCAGGCCCGCGCACCAAGCTTACCCTGTTCTGGTGAGCCTCCAGTTTGATGAAGGAGCACTTCCTGAGGTCCCCCCCCATGTCAGCCAGGGTCTGGGGGACGCTCTGGTTGTCCCTGTCGTGGGCGGCGAGCGTGCGCACGAGCTGCTGGGCGGCCCACTGGCGGTGCTGCGAGGAGAGGCGCGAGGACAGGCAGCACGCGGCCAGCGCGTTCGCCAGCTCCAGAGGGCCTACAGCAGAGGGATCATAGGAAGGATGGGCATACAAATGGGCAATTAAACCTGCTTAAACGAAACAATGAGATGACGCCCAGATGAGTACCACACGGAGTTGCAGACGGTGAGCACAGCATTAGCCAGCATTCCCAGAAAAGAGACTAACGGCAAACGTTGCCGTGGGGTTAAATCACGAGGAAAAGCGCTCCTCTGACACTAAAATAACCCCAGCCACATTTTCACTAAACCAAAAGGATATTCTGTTCTTAAGGACAGAATTACAAACAGCCTTGTTTCCACCACAGGGAAAATGGTTGTTCAGAGCACAAGTGCTTTCCGAACAAGCAAATGCCTCCCCTGACAATTGCTGTCACTGCCGTGTCCCTCCCCCTTCTTATCACAGCAGCTGCTTCACAGCTCCCTGACCTCTCCAAGCACAGGCAGCACAACTTTCTGGCCAGACACAGAATGACTGGGTGGCAGCACTCAGCTGCTACTCCCCCTAATTTCACCAGGAGGCACAACCAAGGCTCAGTGTCTCAGCTCTATGGCTTTGAATAACATACATTCAGGCTTTTTTTAAAGATGCAATTATGTAATAAGATCGTATTTCTAATTAAATGTCTGTCATAAACTATAAGATTCCTTTGATTAAAACAAGTTTTGTACATTTTTCAGTGTATATCTATTTAGACATTTTTCTAGCAAGTCTCTCCGTTACATATAAAAGGAGGAACTCAAGATTTAATGATCAACATTTAAAAACAAAGCCGTATCATACCTTTCTTTTCAATTTCTGCTTTATCATAGTTTGGCCTCAGTTTGGCCCCTTTGTCTGCCAACAATGCTACAAGTGCTTGAGTAACCACAAAATTCGGAGATGTGACAAGTTTGTTTTCTTCTGCAATTCCCCTTAAAAAACTTGGCAAAAATTTTCGCTGAATTGGATCATCAACTGTTGTCAAGTTCACACCAGTTGCTGCAGAAATCAAATTCTAGAAACAAATAATTGAAGACGGTAATTATTTATTTTTCTGGTTATCCAGAACAAACAAATAGAAATTTTAGAGAACATTTTCAGTTGGATAAATCAGGCAGAGTTTTAAAGGTTTCTAATTTTTTTTCCTGTGTTCTACACAGAGTTGACTCGAGAAAAAAACAACACCAGAACCTAACCAGAAAACCCTATGAAAACAAAGGGCACATCCATTTTCCCCACTTGAAAAGAGTACTCAGCAAAACCATGTATAGTTACTTGATTTTTACCACCTATAAAACATAGACTTGTGCAAAGCTATAAACAAGAACTCTGAGGAGGTCCTCATACTGAGGTCAGTCTCATCCCAGTTCAGAAGCTAGAATGATCCATACGTACAAAAGGGATTGCTTCATCTCATGCATTTAAGCGAGTGTCACAGCTGAGAGAACAGTCCTACCTGCGTGCACAACTGCACCAGCAGCTTTGCAGCACTGGGAGTGTTTGATGCCAAGCACCCAACTGCAGTGCTCAGGTAGGCAAGGCAGGAGATGGGCTTGCTGGTTTTGCTGTGGATGCCCCTGGATCTCTCTGCCGAGCTGGACACCGTGGATGGGCTGGTGGAGAGCCCTGCCCTCCCCGCCGCCGCCAGGCACATCAACCGCACCAGCGTCCGGATGTCCGTCAGTCCCAGGGACTCCAGACCAGCTGCCAGGCTGCAACTGGAACCACTGTAAAAATGGACAGAAATGCTCTTGGTTAAAAGAACAAAATCAGCAGAACTCTTTCTCTTAGAAGTATTATGTAAGTATGTGAAACGACAGTCACTTCTCCAAATAGTTTAAAATCGCATCCTTATCAAACATAACTTGGTAACTGGTTCTGAAAGAAGACGTAAAAGTGTTGCCAAGGATGCCACAAACCTGACAGACAATAGTGAGAGTGCCCTCATCACCATGGTTCTTGCCAGGAGGACTTGGGCAGCAGCTGTCACTCTCCTCAGGGCCATGACACGGTCGTGTGGATTGGCCAGGGCAGCTGCCTGTTCCCCCAGGGTTATCCTGCCAGAGGAACTCTTCTCTATTGAGCCGTGACAGCCTTGGAAATAACAATGATTGGCATCAGTTTTCAAAGAAAACCAAAACTTCATCATACAGTAATGAGCACAGAAGCAAATTCGGCCTAAGTCTGTAAACTACTCATGCATTTCTCAGTATTTAATACAGAATTATATGGTGATAATAATTGAGAGGAAAATACACTCCTGAAATACACTCCATAATTTAATCATTCCTCATTTTCATAGATGAGAACCACTTGACAATACCCAGGTTAATCTCAGCTCCTCTGTTTCCCTTTTCCATCAGAGAGGCCTCCCTGAAGTCCCAACTTAAACCCGTTCTTTGAGTGCAAAACATGCTGCTGGCATTCACTGCTGAACTATGGGCACAGTTTTAGTGGCAAGCTGAAGTTTCAGGCCTCCTGGCAATTCATAATCCTCACTGCTCTCTAACTCCCCTGTAATAAAAGGACAATTTAGAGCCTGTCTTCACTCCCTCACAGTGACAGGCAGGAAATACTGTCAGACTGTTTCTGCACTGTGCCTACAAAAACCCCACCGAAGGGGAAGTGGAGGTGGTATTACTATGATTATTTTCTCTTTGAATGAAATGCATTTTACATTTACCTATTTGCATCAGTGTTTCTTCCATGCTGTTGGTGGCTGTGACCATTGCAACCGAAGCCCCCAGGGGGTCACTGTCGGGGAACTGGACAGGCTCGGGGACAATGCGCCGATCGTTTAACCCAAGAGGCCCGGCCAGTAATTCAAACTCTTCTTCTCCTGTCAACTTTTCATCTTCATCTACATCTAACATATCCCAGTCTTCTAGAGTTGGGGAAATAGGATTAGACTTGATTACAAAAGCTAGGATATTAAATAATTCCAATTAATTAAAAAAACCAGTGCAAGGTACAAAATGTGTATTGTCACTGGCAACACAGTAAGTCTTAAAAACTCATCTCCTGATGTTGACATGGACACAAGAGAGTAAATCAGAAAAACAAAATCCTGCTCTTGCCTCCCTCTACTCAACTTGGTCTTTATATATACTGCCCAAAAGCTTCAGAAGACTCTCTAAAGGATCAAACCAGCTGTTGTTTGAAAACACAAAAGCTGCAGGTCACCACATGGAGCACAAGACAACTCCAAAACCTGCAATATAGTGAAAAGCCGTGCTTTAAATCATGGTAACAAGTGCATATGCCAAAGGATTGAAGAATAAATACAGATATTGAAAATTTCTGGTCTTTGTATTTATCAAAAAAGTAGGCATGACTCCATAGGTTATAATTAGACACTCAGGCTTTTGCTTTTCCTTCCCAGAGGAAAAAAAAAAAAAAAGAAAAAAAGGGAAAAAACCCCAACAAATAAGAAGCATTGTAACTGCAACTCATTACACTCCATCCACTTGCCAACCATTTACAAAAAAGTTAACTTATACTTTCTGGTCTCCCCTGCTCTGTCTCACTCCACACACAGAAGAATCCGAACATCTTTAATCCACTGACAGATGGACTTGCCTCAAGTCCTGGAGCACTCATTTAGTCACAAATACGCAAATGTGGTAAATCAGACAATTGCCAGCATGCAGCTACAGAAAGGACCAGAATCAAAGAACCATCTGGGAAAGCTTTTCTACAGACACGAGAAATAATCTGTTTAAAGTAGAAAGCCACACCCAGGCCAAAGGTAGAAAAATTAAGAACAAGCCTAATGGCAGACTTTTGGGACACTAATTTACACTAATTTCTCCCACAAGGGCAGCTGAAGAAAAGTATTTGAACACAAGGGTTTGCATGTGCAGTTCTGAACGTAACATCTCCCCACAACATCTTATCACCCCAAGTCAGGTATTTGCCATTTCAAGCTGCTCAGATGAAAAATGGGGGGGGAGGGAAAAAAATCACTGTTTTTTTTTCTGATTTGAACTAAAAAAACCTCCCCAAAACTAAAATACTACATCTAATTGGGAGATCTAAAAATATACCTTTGTGTACAGTTTCAGGTTTATTTGCATGGAAGCACTTTTACGAAAAAATAAACCACTATGCAACTTCAAAACTTACCTTCATAGACACTGTCTTGTTTACCTATCAAATCAGGAGCCTGGCCTTTGTACCTGCAGGGAAAAATAGCAAAGGAAATTACTGTATGACTCGAACATTTAGAAAATACGCATAACAATTTTACACTTTGTTCCCTATTAAACCTAACCTTACTGTTACATCTACACATATTTATGAGTGATTCTGGAAATGGCCAATAAGAGAGAAACAAATAAAAGGGCCTAAAAGTATATGTGGAGGGGGGGAAGCATTTGGCAGTACCAGTGTGAGAAAAGCCCACAAAAAAATACTGGAATTGTCAGACAAAATTGATAAAAAGTTTCCAAAAGTCAATGAGAAGCAAGCAGAATCCAGAGAAATTATTCCCTGTTTTTCACTTAAAACCTAGAAGCATGAAGTTCACCTTCTTCGCTAAACATGCATTTGTTGAACACAGCGAGAGCTTTTAAGGCTCGGGAAACTCTGCCAGGAATTCCACGTCCCCCGGTACCTTTCAGAAGTCGACGTTTTGGATTTGCTCTTCAGGGCCAGGTACTTCTCCCTGCAGATGCCACACAACAAGTAGTAGGGGTTGCCACTGCCACACTCGCCCCCAAACCAGCCGTCCACGTAGGAGCCGTTGCTGCGATAGCCCTGCCGGTTGGCGCTGCGCCCGCAGCCGGGGTGGTTCCTCTTCATATGCTGGTTGAAGCTCACCACGCTGGACTCACACAGCTCACAAACCACCACTTCTTCTCTGTCTTCAGACTCACAGACGTGCTGCACAGGAAGATTTGCACATGTTGTTTGGACAGAATAGACACCGTTGTGTTAGATATAAAACCACGCCGATGATCTTAGGTGGGTGTTCCGGCACGTTTTCGGGACGCACACAGTGATAGTCATATGCTCAACTTGCACAAAAGCAAAGCAGCATCACAGAATGGCTGATATTGGATGGGACCTTCAGAGATCATCTCATCCAACCCCCCCCTGCTCAAGCAGGGCCACCTACAGCCCAGGACCTCGTCCAGGTGGCTTTTCCACATCTCCAGGGATGGAGACACCACAGCCCGTCTGGGCAACCTGTGCCAGTTCTTGGACCTCCTCGGTGAGGAGGTGTTTCCTTATTCTCCTGTGCTTCAGTTTGCGCCACAGGCTCTGGTTCTGGCACTGAAAAGAGCCTGGCTTTACACACTCCCTGCAGGTATTTATACACATTAGTAAGATGACTCCCCTGAGTCATCTCTGCCCCAGGCGGAACAGTCCCAGCTCTCTCAGCCTTTCCTCACAGGAGAGGTACTCCAGTCCCTAAATCTTCCTTTCCACCTTTCACTGGACACAGTGAAGAGAGGACCACCTCACAACAGGAAAAAACATTTGGAAGTAAAGTTTCAGAGGAGACAGTTTCCTATTCCATGGCAGATTGACTCAAAATTCTTGTCACATATAACTTTTCACATTTAACCCTGCTCAGAGTCAACACAGTTTTAATCTGGTTCTCCTCAGAACTTGTCTAAACGAAACCTAACAAAAAAAACAACTCTTTTTTGTTTCAGACAATCAGATTTTACGTTTACTGAGCAAGAACAACTAGTATTTGTGTCAGCCAATTTCAAGCTTTTATCTTAATATAAAGTTCATTTTTCTATAAGTACATTTCTGTCCTAAGACAGTAATTTCATTGAGGCATCTCAGTGAAACAAGTGCTCTGAAAAATTCAATATGCACACTGAAACTCGCTTCCATATCAAAGTCAGGTAAATCATAATTAGGAGACAAAAGCTTAGTCTTATGGGTTGATTGTCTAATTTGACATGGACAATCCAGAGATTATCAAACTGCTGTTATTACATTTCTTTTCCACCTCAGGAGTTTTTTACTGCTCCACATTCAGTGAGGACTGTCACCACATCCTTCCCAGAGAATGAAATACATGACATGATTAAATTAAGAAAAACTGATTTAAGTGCAAATGATGCCGCTACAGATCGGATACTATTAGTAGCAGCAGTAGAAGAGGCATTTAGAACTGTGTTATCTCACACAGTTAAGCCATCTGGAAACACCTACTTAATTTCTAATTGATATCATCACAACAACTATACACACATCACAACATACACTAGGTGTGTCCTCATCTGTCAGGAGAGAGAGAAGAAAAACTACACCCGTGGGGAAGTGCCGAGCAAGAAACACAGGAAAACACTATTCTTAATCTAGAAATGAAGCTACAGAATACAAAAAGATTTTAAGCACTGCTGGCATTTAGAGCTATTTTCAAACAGGATATAAGCATTCACGTGTTACTTCAAATTCACAAATATGAGCATGCAAAAAGCAGTAAGTTAAAGCAGCCCCCGCTGCAGTCACACACACCCAGGTAGGCCAGTCCAGTACCTCTGGGATCCACATTCCCAGAATATCATTATCACTAGCCAGGTCTTGCCCAAACATCGCTTCCATGGCTTCGTCATCGAGGTCAATCTCCAGCTCCTCATCCAGGTTGAAGTCATAAAGTGCCCCTGGATCCTGCTGCAAGGATATCCCTTCCCTGCGGCTCTGGTTCCGGTGGGCCTGCACGGAGCGGTACAATCCCGCTCGAGGCAGAAAAAAAGGGAGAGACGGGAAAGCAGAACTTTTATTTTACATGTCAGAGAGATGGCTGTACTTTCAGCTTCCTTCTGTAACTCTTCTGCTAACCATGATCTACTTATTACTACATGAAACACTTAAATATACAGCAATACACGTGTGAGAGGGAATTTTCTACATTTCATGCCAAGTCCCAATCCCCTCCCGTTCCCTCCCTGGCTAAGCCAAGCCCTCGTGTGTCTCTGAGGGCACTTACCAGCCCGTGCCAGCAGGGTCCGGGCAGCCAGGTCGAATTTGTGCCTCCGTGTCACAGCCGAGCGACTTCTGGAGGGAGGGCCACTGGCAGAAGCTGCATTATCCACGTGATCCATATTATCAGGGCTACAAGAATTTGTAATTTACAGGTAAGTCAAGCCAAGTTTTAACCAACCACATAGAGTAAGTGAGAAAAATTACAAAAGTCATATTTAGGAACATTTTTTCCTTTCTTTGGTGGAAGGAAAAAAAGAGGAATTTTGAGTTCAAGAATACGCCCCACTGAGCACATATTTGCTGTGGTTTTGACTGTGCCATTTACCCCAAACAAATCAGCTGCAGCAATGCCAGTGCCTATCTGATGCCCTCCACAGTGCCTAAGCATTGCAGATATTTTGGGAGAGCACTCATCTATATGTTAATTACAGCATGAACTAAGTTTTTTCTCCTTTTTAAAAGAAATAAACCCAACATCTCTGTTGTTGCTCAGTGAGCCAATCCCCCTTTTGCAAAACATGAATTTAAGTTATTTAGTAACATTTGTTGCTTCTTTTATTTCTCCCAGCTGAAATCTGTGAGTTCTCCACGAACTGACAGTTGATTTGAGACGAAGTAAGAGAGGAAACCTAAAAACAAGTATCTCAGTAGGACTGAGGAATGGGAGTAAGTATTCCCAAAATCTGTCTTGTAACGGTCATCCTCTCTAATAAAAGAAATGCTGGTATGATTCCCGAAAGGGGTCACTTAAAAACGTAACCACCACTTCCAGGACTTAAAGAAACCCAACAAAACAGCAACCCATAAGAACCCACCAAAAACCCCCACAAGAATCACCACCTTCTTTAAGAGATAGTTTATCTCTAAGGTGACTGAGAAAGGTGACTGAGAAAGTAAATTTCAATCCAGTTTCATCTGCTCTGTACAAAGAATGAATTAATTTTAAAAGAAAAATGTAGAAAAATCCCAATTCATGTATAAACTGTAGGGAAGGAAGAACACCAATGAAATTCTGCTTTCTTACTCCACCTTTTAGTTAAAATGCAATTATAAGCCCTCATTTTTTTCATTCTTCCTTTTTCCTCTTTTTTTTGAAGGAAACATGCTTAGTTACATTCTTGCTCAGTTCTGCACACACACACTGCTGGAAAACAAATTCACCATGTACTCCTAAATGAGTTGCACCTTAGCTCCTACTCATGCTGTAACAAAATTCCAAAGCAGCACCAAAGTGACACTCTGTCACTCTGTAAGACACATCTAGTTTAAGGAACACCACAAGCAAGGCCAGGAAAACAACACGTTACCTCTCACTAAAGCCTTCCTCCATTTCAGTGGCATCAGCAGAAGGGATATCACCTGGAGACTGCAAATAACAGTGATCTCCAGACTTCCCCCCACCGCCAGAGACAATCGGCCCATGCCGCGACTCCGCAGTGCCCTCTGACTGGGGCTCCTCATCATCCTCATTGCCAGGGTGCTCTATCATCCACATGGCCAGGACTGTGATATTCTGGGCATCTGCTTCTCCTCTGGCACCTGGAGACAGGGAAACCGCACTTCAGACCTGTATTTAACCACTGATGGGTTTTTTTTTAAAAAATCAATAATTTTTTCCCCAGAAATGGTCATAAAAAAAGTAAGTATTCTACTGGAAAAAAGCGTTTCATGCCTATCCAAGTTTTCAGTTTAACCTGATGCTACAGCTCTAGATTACCTGTAGCTTCCATAGCTTTGGCAATTTGCCTGAGGGAGAACCCCATTTCCAGCAATGGCACAGCGATGGCAGGAGGAGGAGGGGATGTGGAAAGTCGGCTGCTCGGATCAGACAAAGCTTGGAAGACAGAAAATGTGACATGTGAAGTGCACAAATCTTTCTTCAGTGTTACTTTACTAGACCTTACTTTGACACATCAGCTTCACATAAGGGAATAACTGCTCTCAACTTTTCTTTCCATCACTTGCCACAAAGATACTTTCTGGAATGAAACCACATTGTGTTCACTGTTATTGATAACTCAGATTATCTGTGCCTCTGCTCAAGTAGGGCATGATGATAATCAAAGAACTATTTCTTTTAAGACACTTCTATTATTTTCATTTAAAACTGTATCAAATTATCTATTTGATCTATATTTAGCTAGCCTAGAGAAGTTATCCTTGTCCAAATCAGGACTCCCAAATGTTACCAGATCACACCAATACACATTCCTCACAAGGGGCAGGAAGACATCTCAACTAAGCTGATAATGCACCTGAAAAACCTCTTTGCAGATGATGGCCACATTTCTGTGCAGACAGTCTTTGGAGGGACCCTAAAAAGGTCAGTTACTGCCCCAAAAGCACAGTTAATCATTATCATTCACCATAACAGTGAGGGCTGCTGAGTGAAGACAATAATGTACTACCACACACTGTAAAGACTGTATCACGACTAGAAGCAAGTCATCCCATAATTAAAAAAAGAAAAAAAAGGGGATGTGAAACTGAGCAGAGCAGTTGCTATGCAACAAATGAAACTGCTAAAAAACCCAACTAACAGCTTGGATGTAAGAGCAGGAATACAAAGTTTCTCACTTGGGAATTTTAAAGCACAGACTTGGTTTCTCAGCATGAATATGAAATCTGGAGAACATACTTTACCTTGGACTCTTCTGTTCATTTAATACAAAACACATACATATGTATTTTGGTTTTAGTGTGATCTCCTCTGCACCACAGCACTCATTTGTGCTCTTCAGAAGCTCAAGACACTCACTCAACAATTTGCTCAGTCTCCAGTTATTCCATGTTTCTATTTCTGTTTTGAAGCCTCCCATTCCCTCCACAAGATTCAGACAGGAGCATGAGGACCCCAGGAAGGTTGGACAGCCCTTTCCATCTCATTAAATGTAATTAATTGCAATTAATGAGCTAGACTGGTGTGTGCATCATAAAATACACCAATTCTTGTTTTCTACATGGTATGTGATCTAACATGCTAGAAAATGAGTGCATGTAACAGTGGCACACAACCAAGGAAGCAAGCCCAAATCAGACGAACATTTTGAAGCAATTACCAATGGTACTGCATTCTGGTTTTCTACATACAGTTTGTAATCCAATCCTCAGCTTCTGAAAACTCACTTCATTTGCTTGATAAAGCCTGTAGCTAGACAGTCCAGGTTTTTTTGTGCAAAGATTGTCACCAACAGGTTTTCAACAAGGCTTTGAACGTTAGGTTGCCGTAAAAAGAAACTGGGTTTGCTTTCAATCTCTGCAATCCTATCACTGAGCTCCTGGGAATTTACTGACTTATCCACACTTCCATCTACACTGACAAGTTTACCTGTACGGTTGGCAGGCCTGGCAGACTGGGAATCAGGAGAAGTCAGGCTTTGTCTCCTTCCAACCTCATCTGAAGGAGATGTTGGTAAAGAAGATATTGGAGGAGTCTGAGCCCGTCGTGCTGGAAGCACAGTTGTAGTTGGGTAACTGGAGAACATTTGCCTTGAAAATAAAACAACAGACATTTTTATCAAGAAGAGCTATGCTGAAAAAGGTCTGACACAGGAAATGCATCAAGTTGGAGTGCACTTGGCAAATCCTACTTTACAGCAATTGTGTTTTGTAAGGGCAAGGCCCAACACATACATGGAGAGGGGTAGAGAAACCCTGTCAGAACAGTTCATTCCTACCAATTTATCTGTAACATTAAATTCTAAGTATGCACCTAAAAATCCCCTCCCAGACCAAGGACTGTCCTAGGAGACAAAACACTTTTTTTTCCCCCGGTTTGTTCAGAACTCAGGCAGAGTAACAGAACAGGTTAATATTTTATTTTCACTGTCCTGGTACAAAGACATCATTCTGGCTTTTATCAAATTATACATGCAAAACCTCTAAGAATTAATAAACTTAGAACAGAACTCTATGCAATGTAAAGCAGACTGTGTTCTACATCACAAATAGCCTCTCCAGATTAACCAGGTTTCTCTTCCATTTCAGTGGGTGAGGTAAGATGAAACAATGTCTTAGCTTATAGGATGATACCTCCCAACTAAGATCTACTCTGGTTTGAGAATCAACAAACATTTGTTAACAATACAGATGTTAATAATCTAAACTGTACCAAATAAACAGGAGAACTGAAGGACAACTTAAGGAAGGCATTTTCTCCTTCTTGAAAAACTCAGATATTACACATAAATACAGTGCAGAGTAAAAGCTTAACAGCTCTATTTCTCGTAACACAGAGCCTGCAAGGCAAAGTAACTAATTAAACTGTGTCCTCTGCAGAGGCAGTTCTGGACAGTAAATACAAACATTAACATTTTCAAAGGCTTATCTAAAGACATATATTGTATATAAACCACACAACTGGTTCCCTACACCCACAGATCATACATGCTGTAGGGTATTTTACCTAAGAAGACTGAGAGGCATAACCCCAGGTGATTCTGAAGCCGGAACTGTTTCTGTATCAGTTACTGGAGTAGTAGCAGTGGTTGTATCCTCCAGAGAGCTGCTCATGAAAGATGTTGTGCTGGAAGCAGAAGGGCTGGTCGTAACTGGAGTCTGGGCTTGCTGAGACTGATCACCTTCTTCTACTTGTTGCTCCACTTCTGCAAGAGAAAAGAAAGATGTTCCAGCAACATTAACATAACTGTGTAGAGCAAAACAGTAGTCATGGCTAAGCTTCCAGCTTCCAAAAATAACTACCATTACTCAAAATTCTCCCCAAAGAAAAGGGTGTGCAGAAATGCACACCACACACATCCTTCTGCTGCCAGCAACAGACTGATGAAAAGAGATCAGTCGATGAGCTCTTCCTGTTTTGACACCAACACAAGGTAAATAGCAAACAAGGCATTTACTTCCACCAGATCCTATGATATTTAGATTTATGTTTGTAACAGCCAGGATTATTCTCCAAATAGGCAAAAGGGAAGAGGTCTTAGACATGGAAACAGAGCTGATTAACTATAAAGCTCTCTTTAACTCAGCTGTCCAAGTAACATTTCTAAGAGAGGCTGGTTTAGGAGTGCAAATCCTTCTGACAATTATATACAGAACTGCTCATTCATAAAAAGTATTAAAGGCAAATTAGAAACTCCTATATTTCTGATGGACTGATATACGTTCACTATTTATTTTAATAAGGAATTAGAGAAAAGGCAAAAAAGTCAGTATTATGTTAATGAAACAGTAAAACTGCTTTGCAAAATTTCTCTGTCCAATTAAGACTTCTCCCAAGCATAACCACGACCAAATTACAAGACTATGTTATTTGTATTATCATTGTTACTAATAATTACCATACAAATTAAAAAAATCAAAATCAGTGTAGCCCTATACTTCCATAATTTTGAAAACGTACCTGGTTTAAGTCTGCCACCAAACTGGTCCTCCAGCAGCCCATGAACCACTAACTTGTAGATCATGGCTTGTGCTCGCTCCAGGTCTGCCAGTCCCAGGGCTCTCTTGATGGGCGACCGCATGACTGCCCGTTTGACCATGTGCCTCATGAGGAACTGCAGGGCAGCCCTCATCTCCACATCCTCGTGAACCACTGGGGAACTGGCACAGTCCGAGTTGTGCCCGTTTTCTGCCAGCACTTTCGGTATCAGCAGCAGTTCGGCGTACTTGCTGCAGCTCAGGAGAACACTGAGGGACTTCATGGCCCCCAGGTAAAGGTAGGACAGCTGCACAGCCCTGATTTCTGACTGCACTATGTCGTGACTTCTTGGACTGTGCTCGTGGTTCTTTTTTCTTCCTTCACCAGGTTGGTGTTGGGATTCCATAACTAGTGTTGAAGGCTCTAAAGAAAAGGAAACAATTTCATTTTCTGACTTAGAGCTCGTGGCACCGTGTCCTTTGCTCTCGTCAGCGCTTGGTCCTAATCGCACATCTGATCCAGCATCACCCTCCGCCTTCTGGTCCGTTTCCCCTTTATCTTCAGATTCGTGCCTGTGTTTTTTCTCGTGCCTCTTGGTGCTCTGCTTCCCCATGTCTTCATGAATGCCAGTCAGATAGGTAAGGTCCAGCAACACAGTAGCTGTCAGCCCACGAAATCTTGCAACATCAAAAGGCAGTGGTTCACAGGGCTCCAGATTATACAGGGGGGTATCACTAGGCGACCAAAAAGTTGGGAAGCTTTAATAAAGATCAGAATGACACAGGAAAAAGCAAGTGAGGGAGAGACAGGAGGAAAGTACAGGAAATAATGTAGGCAAAGTAAGATGTAAAATATATTCTATAAAATAAACAAACCAATTCTAAAAATCAAATGCAAACAGGGGAAAAATGAGGTTATGACCAGAAAACAGGGAGATATGGTTTCGAAGTAAAGGCAACAAAGCATACACAGGTTTTCAACAAGGATGGAAACCCAGAAGCCCCTCAGAAGCTCTCCATTCTGTGCTGACACAGGCTTTGGCTAGATTATTTAGAAGTATGTAACTCTGGCTAGATTATTTAGAAGTATGCAACTCTGGCTAGATTACTGAGAAGTATGCAACTCTGGCTAGATTACTGAGAAGTATGTAACAGGCTTCTATTAAAAAACTACCTTAAGCCGAATTTTATCATCATACCTGAGCTGAATCTGTGCATAGATACAAAAGCTTATAAAGAAAAAAAATTTCGCATGAAGGAAAAGCTTTGGTGGATCTCATGTTCAACTATCCATCACCACACTACTGATAGCTCATGATAATTCTGTCTCTGCTATGTCAGGACAGATTACCTGGTGAGGACAGTGATTTTAAAAACACAGCTCAAAAAATTCAACAGACACAGAGGTCTATCTGTCATCTACATTCACGGGTATCTTCTGGTAATATTTAGGACTGTTATACTTGACTAATTTTCACTTGAAGCAGAACAAAAGTTCACCAGTCTATATTTCCATGTATCTTATATTTTCCATATATCCAGCAGATAAATGACACTTAAATCTTCCATTTATTATCCAAAAATGTTTTCCCATTTTACAATATAAACTTCTACTTAAAAACGAAAGCAAGCTTTAGCCTGGTTTTAATTAAGAAGGTACACCCTGAACTTAACTCAATACTTTCCCAAGTTCAAGTGCTGTACCACTTCACTCAAATCACTTCAAGTTATTTTAAGGGCCCACTTACTTAAAGGTTATACTGTCACATTTGAAAGAATTTATATCTGGAACTAAATCAATTGCACTTTGGTGTATTTAGTTAAAGTGACAACAGCCTTTGCAAAGACAAAACAGACACAACTCTGCAACAGCTCTAAGAGGCAACCTGACCTTGGCTATTTCAAAATGTCTTTTTTTTTTCACTGCCAGTAAAAAAAAAATAAAATAATTAGTGCTCAATTTCTCCACAAGACTGTGGTTCAGCTACAGGCAGAAGTAGTTTAAGAAATTAAATGAATCAAATGTTTTCACACAAAAACACAGGCAGGTCCTGTGAGAGCACCAGAGAGCCCAGAGAAGCCACGGGCTCCATTTCAGAGTCTCCTTCCAGGTGCCTTCCCTCTGAAGGCAAGAGAGGTGGAAAAGGGGGTGTCTCCTTACAGCCTCCTCCCTGGGTCTCATCATCCTCAGCAGAACAGCAGCTCCAGCCTGTTCACACCCAACACAGGGGCACTCCTTGGGCTCCCTAAGGCAGGTCAGACCGGGAACAAACCCCACTTGGAGGCAGCATTAACTTCAACACCGCTCAGAATAACTGCTCAGCACAACTCAAACGCGAGATGTGCGACACTTCTGAAGATTCCCAAGCACCGCCGGGCTGAAAAGCGCAGGACACGCACGTACCTGATGGTGATCTCTGCTTCATCCCACTGCACCTTGGCAGAGGTGCTGCCTTCCTTGACCACGCCCAGCAGGGTGGCGTGCCGGCCGGTCTGCTTGTGCACGCAGCGCCCTCCGACCCTGAGCCCGGCATCCACCCCTCCGATCACGGCCAGCACGGGCCACACCTCCGCACACAGCATCTTCAGCTGCAGCTCCGACACCTCGGCCAGCCCGTGCCGCCCGTGCTTGCCTTTCTCCTCCTCCTTGCTCTCCTTCTCCTCTCTCGCCTCGCTCTCTTCCCGGCTTTGAACCGAGCGGCTTTTCTTGAGCTTTTGCCCCGCTTCTTTAAGACAGGTCTTGATTTTGTTCAGCCTTTCCATCATCTTTTTGTTGATGCAGTGTGTCCAGCGGTCCGTGCGGTGCAGGATGCGGATCAGCTGGATGGTGGCCTCTGCCAGCACTGCGGCCACGGGACTGCAGATGGGGTCCCCAGGCAGCAGGTCTCTGGGTGTCCCTCGCATCTGCATGTCACAGATCTTCACCTACGTGTTGGAAGGGAACAGCATCAAAGTTCTCTTCTCAACAAGCAGTTTTTATAAACACAGGAGTCTCCTGACTACAAATAATTATTAGCATCGACTCTTTTTGCTTTCCTAATCCACCTCAACACCGATCAGAACCTCCGCCCTTTCAAACTCAAGGATGCTGAAATTGCAACAGTCCGTGGTTTCTCACAAAAGACTATCCAGAAATCCTAATAGTACATCCTTCCCCTTCTGGGGAACTGAATTTTTCATGCAGAACATTAAGTCTATAAATCAATTCTAAGTAATAAAATACATTTTGAATTTACAATAGATTACACCAGTTAAAACACTGTATTATCAACATGGTTTTGGTCAGAAATCCAAAACAGTGCCACACAAGCTGCTATGATGCATATTAACTTATCCCAGCCAACACCAGCACATCCACACAGATGAGCATTCAAGTTACCTTCTCTCCTGGATTACTGCTGTAGAACATAACACAAGGGTATAACTCAGCTGCATCCACATCTTCAAAAGCTAGTTTGGGCTCCTAGTGAAAAAAATCACAACAAAACCCCCTCAAACTCAGAACAACTTAACAAGCAAAATTATGAAACATGAAAAACTTGTGTCTGTGTTATAATGTACTGAAACGATCATGATTTTTAGCTATGATGTCTATCCATGTCGTGTTACTGTTGCAATTAAAAAAACAATTGATGGTAAATACCTCTCCATTTTTCCCAAAGGAAATAGTTCTTGCTTCCATATCCAACACACACGTGATGAAATCTCCTTGGGTGAAGCTGGACAGGGTCAAAGTTTGCTCTCCATTGTGGTAGAGATTGCCACTGTAGGCTCTGTAGAGCCACATATCCGAGGTGGTGCGATGGTTAAAATCATGGACGGGCCAGCGGGAAACCCCCACACATGTGCCCTCATTGCCTCGATTCTCCTTCACAATGTAGAACTGGCAGGAAAACAAACATGGGGAAAATGCAAGAATGTGCACCTGAACATATTAAGGCAACAAAAATTTTCCTTGCACATAGGTATGTGTACTTCTAATCCTCTCAGAAGCTTGTAATAATAAAAAATGATACGTTTATAAGGTGAAATCATGCTCTAGCTCTAAAATGACATCTTGGTGTATTAAGTCAATCACTGACAAATCATTTAAGGTTCGTGTACTAGTGATGAAGAAAACTATATGTAAATACACAAAACTATATGTAAATACACAAAGAAGTTGTGGGATTTTTTTCCTGGACTCAAAACATACACAGAAGTTGAGCTACAAGTGCTAAAAATAATATTATAGAGAGAAATAAGCTTTTCATCTCGTGTTCACAGATTCAAGTGGAAAGAAAGAAGTGCAGTGTTATGCTCAGAGGTAGTACCAACAAGGACCACAACTTTGTTATGCATCTATATTCCTAAAAAAATTAAAATCACTCCAGATGATGTATTAAAACACTGTTCTTGCCCGTCAGGCTAACGTGCCTTTTTGCAAGAAAACCATGTTTTGTGAAGTTTTTTTCTACAGAAAAAATTCAAAATATACATATTTCAGCAGGTAACTTTTGCAAAGCCAGGCACATTCGTGCTGACTATGGATCTTACAGACAAGTACCATCACCTCTACAAACACACAACACTCTCCAGTCTGTGTACTGAAATATCCAGACAGTAGCACTCAAAAGCAGCCACAAACTCTTCCTTTTGGACTGAAAAATCATAAGATTATAGAATGATTTATATTGGAAAAGATCCTTAAGATCATTGAGTCCAACCGTAAATATAACATCTACTCAAGAATGTTGCCATAAGGGATAAAACAGAGGCAGCTGCTGTTAATAAATCACAGCACACTTTGAAATCCAAGTGAGAGAAGTTAAGGAATGCACTTTTGTGCAACCCACCTTCCACTGGTAACACCCAGAAGTGACTCCAGTGGATGCTAAACCATATCCTTTGCCTCCACTTCCGTGAGTCAGAATCTGCCCGTTCTCCACTATGCAGCACTGAGCTTTCTCAGGATCAAAGGACACCTCCTGTATGGGAAGGTTCTCGTCCTCATCTTCAGACTCTCCCTGCTTCTACCAGGAACAGGACAAAACGTTTGTGGTCAGTGTGATTCAGGAGCATTCTCAGTCACGAGACAAAGTACAAGCATCATTACCTGGAGCTTCATTTCTTGCTCTTTCTCCTTGATTTGAATGGCATGTTTGGCCTGAGCTATCGGAGTCTCCCACATGCAGTCAGACAGAAGTGAGAACAATCTCTCAACAACCTGGTGGATTGGAACAGAATTCAGATCATTTTAACTCCCAGATGAGGACAAGTAGCACTGTATTGTTTTACTTTACTTCATAAGTATAAATATCAAAATATTTAGTGCTCTTGGATTAACAAAAATCTACACTGAGCCTCACCCGAACTGGATTTTGAACGAACTTCGGAAACACTCATAAGTTTAATGAGACTTTGAGAAGAAACAGGTGTAAAGGTTTATAACAAAATATAAAGACCTGAGCCATCTGATCATCTTCAACACCAGATTCACAGGCAGGCAGCACAGCTTCCAGCACGTGCAGCGCCAGCAGTCTGGTCCTCAGGTTGCCAACCAAGGGAACTCCTGAGGATGGAACAACAGGTCAGTAATCTCCAAGAGTGCTCTGCACCAGGTCTGCACCTGCCTGCACCCCACCAAAGTGGAACCCCTGTGCCATCCACCCCAGCTAGCTCGGACTGTTCGCTGTGGAACACGTTCTATCAGGGCTTCATGTGTGGAACTGCACCTCGGAAATGCAGGTAACCACCGAGCACGTTCTGACAAGGTCGTACCTGAGCAGCACTTCTGAGAAGCAATGTTCAGGAGTACTTCTGTCCACTTGGGAGATGCCATTTTGGACTGAATTGCTTTTGAAGACACGACTCTCCGCAGGAAAACCAGGAAGTCTCCCAGGTGCAGCTCTGCTGCGTGTTGCTTTCGCAGGGCAGCTGGGGAGGGAAAGGAAAAATGTTCATTACATCTCAATATTACAGCTCCACTGGCACTCCTGTTACTGCTCTGTAGGCAAACATGCAATGCTCAGTTATTCCATGGTGGCTGACAGCTGCCCACCAAGCTGTGCTCTCACTTCTGCTGCTCAGCAAGACAGGGACAGAAAATAAGATTAAAAGTTCATGCCCCAAGATAAGGGAGGGAGACTGCTTTTTTTTTTTATCCTCATGGGCAAACAAGACTCAATTTAGGGAAGAATAATTTAATTTATTGCCAATAAAAAAATAAAGGAAGACAAAATTAAAACATCTTCCATGCAACCACCCCTTCTAATAAGGCACAACATCACTCCCAACTCTCCTGCCTCCCCACCCAGTAGGACAGTGGTTTTGATGCAAAACACTGAACTTCTTCTGACCCTGACCGGTATTCCAAGGAAGTTCTAACATGAAAATGTCTGTGGAAAACCTCATACCTTGTTAATTCATCAGCCATTGCATTATTTATAAGTGAAGACAATTATAAGCACAAACAAAAACATCTGTATACCTAAAACCAAGCTACAACTGATAATTCTTCAAACCCATAATTGCCACAGAAAATCAAAGTGTTCATTAAGGACTGCAAACACTGTGAAGATCTTAGAATTTCAGAGAATCTTTTCTTACAGATTTTTTCATGTGACAGTAGTGTTACCCTCTTGCCATCCACTCAAACAGCAAAACTGTCTAAATACAACAATTTCCTAAATAAAGCTGCATTTATTTCTCATCTGAAATTCAGATGAATTCCTACAGCCACATATACGAAAAACACTACCACCAACTCATTCTTCAAGGGAAACTATACTCTATTCCTAATTCCAAACCAGATGGAGTAATTCTTGTTCTCAGCCTGCTCCTATCCTTACATCACTTTATGCATCAATTCTATATAAATCTGAACAGAGCACTAAATTATTTGGTGACTTGAATCTAACTTACAGAGCTAAAAATAACCCAACAAAAATCAAAACATAGCAGAGCTGATGAGGACCTCAGCACTGAGTGATTTCTTCTATTATGCTTTCTGGTATTTTAAAATGTAACAGAAATTATGCAAAATATTTACCTCTGAAGTCTCTCTTCTCACTATCTCCGTTTGAATCTGCCTTTTTTGATTCCACCTCATCTTCCTCCCCTTCCCCTTCTCCAAAGGAAGCCATAAGCATCACTCCAGCTTGTGACAACAAGTTCTTCAGCTGGCTGCACAATAAATCCAGCAAAGACTGGACCACCTTTGGGCTCAGTTTATCAGCATAGGTTCTGTACAGACACACAAAAAATAAAAAGAAGAGTATTTGAGCTCATCCAAGGAAGAATAATTGCAGCACCTCCCTCCACCATAGGCTTGGATTATTACTTTTTTTAACCCTTTTAAAATTAATGTCTAATTAAACTGAAACTGTCTAAACTTTGGAGTCAAAGGATACATTTGCAGTACTTCCTAGGGGACAAAAGAATAACTCTGTTTATTAATCATAATTCCACTGCAACTTCCAAGGATGAGGTGCAGTTTCCATGGTTTGGGGTATTTTTTGCTGTAGGGTTACTGGAGTTTTTGACATAATACATTTGGTAGGTAAATGCAATGTAAATGAACACTGACATGAAGACGCAAGTACTGAATATCAAACAATAGTCTTGCCCCAAACAGAAAATACTTTCTCCACTGCTGTGTACTGAGTTGAACTAAATATCTAAGTACTGATAGGACTCTGCATTCTGTTCCATGGTCTAGCAGAGGCCACTATTCCTCAGCAAATTATTTCATATTCTGAAAAGCAGCACAATGCACTGCTCTGAAGAACTCCTACCACGTTACAGGTATTGCTTCTACACACCAACAGAAAGTCTTATCCCATCCACTGAGCAGACCTACACACAAAGCTGAACTAGCAGAATGGGGACTACCCGAATACAGTGCTCACAGACCAGAGAGTTGTAACTATTCTGGTCCAAACACTCACAAGTTAAATATATTTATAAGGCTTATGTGCATCTTTCCTACGAATAACGTGACTACTCTTTTCGTTCTGCCCTTCACTTACCTATTCCTGAGCAATGTTTATTTTCCTACAGAAAGGTTATTTTTAAAGGGTGCTGAAGAGCTTAACAATTAAGTTTTCCAGAAGCAATGGAGCATCTGACACTCACCCCGTGGTGATGGCGAGGATCTGCAGGAGCCTTGTACTGGCTACTTTCAGAGCTGTGCTGAGCTGAGAAACGCCAGTTTTGGGCAGCAGCTGCAGAGGCTGCCCCAGCATAGTGTCTGTGCCACACAGCTGGGACAGCACGTTCAGCAGCCCGGTGGAAATGGCCAGGGACACATCCACGGGCTGGTAGTGCACGCTGAGAGCAAAGACCGTCACCAGGAGAAGGCGCTGCTGTGCTTCTAGGGTTAAAAGAGTTGTTTCTGATCAATTAGCTGCTTAGAGGAAGAACACTAAGGCAGAAGAACAGCAGATTATTTTTTATACACAATTTAATAAGTTAAATTATCAAGGAAAGAGTCTTTGTCAGACACTCTGAGGGACTCCTTCTGCTGTACCACTGTAGTCCCCCTTAACTCAGTGTAACTCTGTGTCAAGGTTGCCCAGGGAAGAACATCACGCAGATCCAGCTTGTGATGTAAATGTTCTGAGGCTAAATCTCAAACCAGATACTTCTCTCTGAAGAAGGATAACTGGGTGAAATACTCCATTTTCTACCTGTACTTGACATGGATTCTCAAGAAATTTCTTTCAGTTCCATTTTAATTGTAAGTGAAACAGCAAAACAATTCAGGTAAGAATGGCCATTGGTTTCCACCAACAAATTCAAATTCCAGGGTTCTCTGCAGTGCTGAAGTTATTGGTCAGTCATGGCACAGGCACAAAGAGGTGCAGAGCTCAGCTATCCACTAAGCACATGGCAATATCTGGATGCAGGACAGGACAGAGGGCCTTCCAAAGAGGCAAGGTGCCCTGTTCCTCAAGTTTGGGTTTAAAGAAAGCTCACTTCAACAAAGGAAGAGATTGGAGATTTCTCACCTCTTCAGAAAATTGCTTTATCCCTGAAAAACCTAAAAGTCACTTTGAAGCCCCAAAGTCACAGGTGACTGTGGAAGATTGTGGTATGTAGAATAGAAAGGCTGAGAAGACTTAAAATAAGAAGGTCTAACACTTGAAGAAAATGAAGACAGAAAAAGGTTAAAAAGTTTCTCCCTCAGGAAAAGAAGTAGATATAATTCAGTGAATCCCGGTCACTGACACCAAAGGCTGCTTTGGTAAATGTACAAGCTGTTGTACTGTATATCAGAGGACATACTTTGCAAACCTGGCGTCACTTACCTATGTGATGCTTATTGGCTTGCAGGGCTCTTTCTAAAGTAGCAGATAACTGCTGGTAGATTTTGTGCACAGCCACCTGGATTTCAATTTGAATACTTCTCTTGGCCGCTCTGATACCATCCTGGGCCAAACAAATAAGTATTATAAGGGCTGATGCGTTTTCATCACTCAGTTATTGGAGCAGCAGACACTCCTGAAGTACACACCTGGTAGTGATGCAGCCTTACACTCTCTCCTTTGGCCCCTGCATGTCCCACAGTGCCCAAACCAAAGCAGCCAGCCAGGAACTGGAGTCTAACAGAAGTAAGCAACGAAGAAGACTGAAATCCTGGTACTTGACGACTTCCCATCAATGGCACACTGCCTTTTTCCTCCATCCCTGACAGAAGCACCAAAATCTGATGAAGGGCTTCCAGACGAAGCTGAAAAATAAAGGCAGGCAAAAGACAGTATTTATTAAGCAGCCAGTATCCTTAGAAACTGAAACTGGATCATCTCCAACTGTAAGCAAGAATGAACGAGGCAGATGTTTTCTCCTTGACACAACTTTTTTAAAAAGGGGAATACTTTCAGTTTTGTTTCAGAGTTTATTTACAAAAAGTTCACAGTTCCAGTTAAGGTATTTAACAGAAAAGAAAGAAAAATGTAATTAACAGTTGTAATTCGGACAATGGTTCAAAAAAAAAAAAAAATCCCTAAAACGAGCAAAATGTCTCAAGAATAAGAAGAGTCGATAAAATGAGATCTACCTCCGCCCTCAGCTGCTGCTGCTCCATGGCAATGACTGATGCCTGGGGGCTGGTGGACATACTCTCCTCCGGCTCCTTAAATCCTGGGGAGTTCCCCACATCTCCACTCACAAAGCTGACAACGTTTTCAATCAAAGTGTGAACTCCAAGGGATCTCGAGAGATCGAAGTCGGACTCCACGAAGGAGTAGGAGGACGTGAAGAGCCAGTCCCTGCTGTGCTTCAGCCGGACCCAGGAGTCACTCAGAGATTCCACCTGACTGTGAATTGCTCCTAAAGACACACACAAGGAAGCCTCTCAATTCCCACTCACCAGGTAACACATTCTGGCAGTAGGTGAAGGCTGAGCTGCTGCTATTCATACAGGTGGGAAATGAATATTCATGTTAATTATACCATGCATTAAGCAACTTAGAGCAAAACACTTGATTTAAATTTACAGCAATTTCCCTAAAGAAAAGGCTGTATTTCTTTTCAGTGTTAAGCAGTATAGCAACATGGTGCCAAGTGAGAAAACAAAAAGGCAGAAGCCACTCAAACTGCTCAGCTTTAAGCTAGAACACTGAATAAAATGCTCTGCAGCTAAATGACAAAACAGTAAAGAAAAGATTTGCTACAACAGAAATTATGCAATTGGATATTTAAGGTCTAGCCATAGAGCAAGAGTAGTTTTAGTTTTAATCAAGCCACTGTATTTCACAGTTTGGAAAAAGCAATGTTATTTTGGATGAAACATTTACAGAATTCACAACTGCAGATGGAACAGAAAGTGGTTTAGACTAACAGAGAACTGGCTCAAGAGAGAGACACATATATTAAATACTATCTACAGCAAGTATTAGATCTGTATATTTGTCAGCTGGCAATTTCCAAGTCTATTTTCAAGTATTTCCTCTGTCCTTGCACTGAAACTTTACCATCACTACCCAACGGTCCCAAAGGAGCCCCAGCCATCAGTCTGCAGCACTGGGACCTATTTATCACCACAGCTTGGACCTCATTTCCAAAAGAGCTTTGCTGGAACTCAAACCCTGGTACCAATGAGGGCCATGTCACTCAGGTCAGCAGCAGCTAACCCATACAGAGCAGGCAGTGGTTTATTTCTGTAAATGCTGTTGGCCAACTTGGACCTGTGCAAGGTGTTCCGAGAGGGCAAACCCTGCTCAGAAGAACTTTCCATCTGTAAAGACAGGTAGTGTAAGGAGACCTTCATGGAAACCTAATCTGTGTTTGAAGTCACTTTGAAATTTTAGTTTGGATTATCTTAAACAATCTCCAAATCATTTTTAAATATGAATCTATTAACTTATCTTAGGCACAATGAGTTTCAGATACAATTTGGAGAATCACAACCCATTCACAGGGCTCGTACAAATCTGTACTACTTTGGGTTTTAAAAATCTTTCTGCGGGGTATCAGCCTCAAACATTATTAAAAATAGCCATTTTTGGGAAAAAGTCACACAGATTCACAGCAATCCATCTGTTCAAAGCTTTCTTTCCTCAGTAAGGCTGAGTTCCAATGGCTATTGGAACTGGCTCCTCATTTCTGGACCTCCTGTCTACCTGCAGCAGCTGCTCAGAGGCACAAGGACAGACAGACACATAGGCTGGAACTCAGGATAACTCTCCTGGCAACCACTGACGTCACTTCTTTCCTGAAGTAAAGGCAAAATGCTGTTTATTCTGCCAACAAGTCTGTACCTGCAGGTGACAATTTGCACCTCCACACAATTTACAGATTCAAAATACTGTGAAACTTTGCTTCTCTTTTGTAAACTAGGTAATAAATCCCCACTTATTTAAATTGTCAAGGCTATGAATTAGGAAAAACTGTTCATACCCCATTTCCCTTTCTGTAAAGAGTGTTTATGTGCATTTGCAAGGTATCCCTTACACTCACTACTAAACAATTGCAATGGCTTCAGAAAGAACCATCACAGTGCTTTGGTCATACAAGGTATTTGACAAAAATATACAGCCTCAAATTTATTTGAGATAAGGCAAAGATTAAGCTTAAACACCACTTTTCAAAGTGCAATCTAACTTCCTAATCTCTGCTGCTTTATGTAACACAGCAACACCACCTGCTTTACAGAGAAGAACCTATTTTGTCAATGAAAAACTATGAAAAAAACTTACAAGAATTCCATTACCCAATTTTATAATTTATACCTGGCAACAGTATTTAAAACAACAGCAAAGGCAGATACCACCTCACCCTAATTTTAACATTAATTCTTAGAGTAGTTGTTTTAAAACCTAAGTTATATGGGGAAGCGACAGGTGAGAAACATAAGATAAATGACACAGAGCAGAAAAAATGGGGGCTAAAATACTTAGTTTCAGGTAGGAAGCAGTTTCCTGGTGACCAGAGCCCAAGGGAGAGGAGAAACGAAGCCTCAGGTTACCCCCAGGAAGCACAGCTAAATCACTGCCAAGCCCACAAAATGCTGCCCACATAGCAACAAAAAAGCCCCCTCAGGCCCTGCGGCCTCTGAGGAGCAGGAGAGCCCCAAGTGCCTTCAGCTCCCTCCCCTCCCCCTGCCCAGAGAAAGCACAGCCCGGAGCCACAGCATCTGGAAAGGCACAAACAGCTATTCCAGCGTCCTAAATCATAAGCTAAAGGAGACCTTTCAGGGAGGACATCAGAAGAAAATTTAGTTTTGATGGTCAACAAATCTGATATGAAAGAACTCCTGCCGTGTATGAATAAAAACCTAAATTATTTCATATTTGAAATAAGATTCGATCTTAGCTAACCATTCTAATATGAAATGCAAGAATGTTTAAATGTAAGACCAGTTTAAAATTGTTTCAAATCTGGAGAAAGTCCAACAATTACAAGATACAGATTAAATGTAAGACAACAGGAGATATAACTGAAAGTGTAGAGTTTAAACACAAGGATGTCAGAAATCAAAGGGCATACTCCAGAAGTAAAAACATTTCAGAATTAGAGCACGTAGATCTCAAAGTCATTTTTTATTCTTGAAGATGTTAAATATCAACAGAAAAATCAAATGTATGGCTGCATATCGGAGCTCAGCTTGATTCTGTGCAATATCCATCGCACAGAATTGATTGCAGTGCAGCACTTCCAAAGCCTCTACAATCACATGACCAGAGCTGTGCAGAGGAAGAAACTTTAAGCTTACAGTGAAAACAAAAAAGTTTATTTGTCCTTATAAGCCAGCCTGTAATAATGAGTTTTCTACATGAATGTGGCACAGCTGCAATGCACACTCCAGAAAACAAAAAATATGTAGGGAAGCTACAGAGACAAAAAAATAAACATGCCATCAGTTACTTGCTTGAAGCTCTTCTTTTTTCTGGGGCTCAACTGGCCAAAAAGGAGTAAATACACTACACCACACAAGAATCAGAAGACAAAAGCAGACATTTGAAACAGAAGGTAACACACTCATAAAACCCCATCCTCATATTATTCTTAGACTTAAATGATCAGTCTCATCTCAGTCAATATAACAATATACCAAGCAGCACAGTATGTGGAAAAAAAATACTTACTCTTGTTTTGAATTAGTATTGCCCAGACAACAGGCTTTCGAAATTCTCCACCTTCTTGTCTAGGAAGCAAAACTAATCCCTTTGACACAGCTGTATCACCCACCAAGATGTGTGCAAATCCCTTGCTCCAACACCACCTGCCCTTCCCCGACTCAGAGCTCAGGACTGCAGGTACACACTACATCATCTCAAGCTCGATTGCATTTCAGTTGCTGCTTTTTTTGGAGGAACGTTGTGCCAGTGACACAGGACAGGAGCACAAGCACACTGGAACTCTCTGAATTCAGAGGGGTGTGATGAAAAGCCACGAGTGGAGGAGTGCCAGTGGTCTGTCTAACCACGATTTCATTGCTGCCCAGGCAGCCCTGTTGGCTCCCTAAGGCTGTTCACAGCCTCCCACAGGTACTGCTGTTATGGAAGGAAAAGTTTACTAATTCAGAAACACCAAGCAGCAAGAATCTCAAAGGATCCCCAGGCTAGGGTAGGAACACCCCAGTCCTATTTCTGAATAGACAGGAAGAATGAAGAAGGAAATTTAAATAAAGACTGGACAGAGGGACTGAGATGTTAAATGAATAAAAAGAGAACACTTTTCCTTCCATACTCATCTGCAAGACCACAGGAACTGACAGGATTAGCAGTCTTTTTACTGCTGGTTTTCTATATTGCAATGTATGAAAAGGACCAGCTTTCACAGCATAAAAAAGCAGGTTATAACCAACAGTGAGATTCAATCAGCAAGGAAATGTGACCTGAACTGTGAACAATGACCTGCTGCACTCAACAAACACAAGTTCTAAAATAAGCCAGCCCACTGCAGGGGGAATTACTCTCCTGCCTGTAACAAACCAACCACTCACCGATACCCTGTAATTTTGACAAATTTGCAAGGATCAAACACTCAGTGTGGCTGAGGACAAAACACCCCTACAAAACCTCAGCTGCAAACGCATGTGGCCACAGTTCGGTAACATTTAGTGTGGTTGCATTCCAGTACATCTGTTGAGAAGAGATGGGAGGAACCTCACGGTCATAAATGAAAGCCATTTTTTTAGTCAAAATCCTTTTTCAAGTCTTCCAAACAGCACAGCCTACAAGGAAAAAGCAGTGGAGGTAGAAGGAAAAAAACTGGCTTTCCAATTGGCTCAGCTTCCTTCAGCTTATGCAGACACATGAAGAGAATAAATATTTTCAAGGGCTGCTGCAAACTCGAGTAAAGGATTATTTTAAAAACCACACATAAAAGGAAACGTGATCAAATATTTTAAATAAGAAGCTTCAGCAGAAAGAAACGAGAAGTGGTTCCTTTGATATTCTGTAAGGCTCCACTCGTTCTTTCCCCCCCAAATGCTGCCAACTCTACAGTAAATCCAACAAAAACTGGACAAGTTCAGCTACAAGTCCCTTGAAGCAACACTGGTTACTGCTGCTGTTTTGGAGGATTTAAGTGAATTGCAATTTGGGAAGTGTTTCCCACATCCACTCCTGCTGTAATGCATGACTATCCTCTGCACCCAAAATAGACACACACTTCAGCATCTATGTGACAATTTTCCTTCTTCTCCTTGTCATTTAGAGGGACACAAAATCTTCCACATCCTCCACTCCAAAGCAGATCATATACAGGAGTACAAGGTACAATCATAAAGATGGAAAGAACATGTCAAAAAAAACCCCTAAAAATAAAAATTTGCTGCCTGTTTCTCACGAAAATATCTTCAGAGGGATCTGACTTTGGTGGCCCATAAAAATCCACCTGGAGAACATCTTGAGAAACAATGATGCAGTATTCTGGGGGTCATTTCTTCCACAGTGGTTTACTTGCCATAAACAGGAAACTGGGCTTTTTCATCACTTCAGTTTTGAACAAATGGAGCAAATTCAAATGCAGATGAAGTCTTTAATTCCTTCTGCCAGCAAGTGGGGATGGAGGACAGCTGAGAATTCAGATTTCTCCTGCTCCTCAAACTGAGGCAGCAGGGAGCACAAACGTCCCCATTATCAGCCCCAGCACATCACAAGAACAGAGATATACCTGAAGGAGTTTCCCCACTCCAACATCCCTGGCACTTCAGTGTGCTGGAGAGTTGACAAGGGGGGACAACCCAAACTGGCTGGAAGCTGCACCCTCACCAAACACTGGGACGTGCTTCAGCTCCAGGGGATTCACAAAACCAAAGATGTCAGAAGAAGTGAAAGGCCTTAAATAGCCCTGAGAACAGCTCATCCACTTCTCACACAGGTGTTTGGAGACCTTCTCCTGCCCTTGACAGACCTATGAGGAGTGGAAGTGCACCCTGCATTCACTGGGTATCAACCAAAACTGTCATACATGTCATCCAGCACAGCAGACCAGCTTTCATTACTGTGTGCTGACCAACTCCCAGTTGCCAAAACCAGACCAAAAAAATCTAAGTACCATGGAACTGCAAATAAGTCTCCCAGTACCAGAAAAGAGTTACATGTTGTCACAATGTTCAGTTTCCAAATGAGCCACTTGAGCTTCTTTAGGTTCTGCACAGATCAGCTGCATCTCCCCGTTTCTCCTCAGTGGTACAGACGCAGTGCAGAATCTTCTGCTGTGACAAAAGTTTTAATAAAGTCTCCTCTTGCATTATTCCCCATTTCCTGAGCCTTGTGACCAAAGCAACACCAGCCTAACCAACAGCTGAGGAACTATAATCCATAGGATGTACTGTATCCGAGATCTAGCCCAAGATCATTTCCCGAATTACTTTTAGGACCCAGGAAATCAAGTGCAGAGTTCTGTTGGTTTCAGAGACTGACAGAGGCCTTCTGACAGATCTCCCAACACCGAGAATGCCATGACATCCTGCTGTCACAGTACAAACAGCTCTACAACATTTCTTTACCTGTTCAACCGTTTCAATTGATTAGGCAAGCACAAGGAATTCCCTTCCACATTACTTAAATACTAAATTCAATAGGTGCTGCCACTGACTGTTCTACAGTTCCAGAAGATTTCAAAAAGCAAGCAACCTCTGAGTGCTCTGCTTAATGGTGAAGCCTTTTAAACAAGAATTCTTACAGGACCTAATGGTATGGAGGCTTCTGTTACTAAGGCACAACATAACTCAATCTAATTCCTGTTTACATCTCCCCATGATTTTTACAGATACAACAGACCTAAATTGTGATTCTCACAGAGATTCTGCACCATCCAGACTGAAGTGGCACTTCTGGTCTCCGTGTAAACAAACACCCTCTGCTCCCTCCATACCTTCTATCAAGAAGCTCACTGAGACTCTCCAGTGTGAAGCAGCAACATAAAGCAGTTCCAGAGTTAAAAATCTGACTTATACTGGAGCAATAAAACCAGTGGCTGCTTGGTTCTGTAGGTGTGCTGGCGTTGAAAGTGGTATTTTCTGAATACAAGTTCTCCTCGTTCAAGCCCATTTTATGGTAAAAGTTCATTGTTAGCACAAGTTCCACGTGAACTTCTCTGCCAGTTTTTTATTCCTGAAGTCACGGGAGTGAAAACAAAATGAACGCTCCTAATTCACTTAACTTCACAGAAATCCTCACTTGCTTCAAACTCTAGAAACTAAAATAAAGATTTATAACCTAGGAAATACTAAACCCAAGTCACAAAGGAACAAACAGCAGGTGGTGATTCTTTACATATTATTTTTATATAGTTTTAGCATCTGTTATGTAACCGTCAGCTGTATGTAACTGCAAACACACTTTCACTTCAGAAACACCAACATTTATCTGGTCGATATTCACAAGGTAAACAAGAAAACTTACCCCTCTTTCTGTGTGATGCTGCCAAATCCAAATCAACATTTCGTCTTCCACTCTACATTAAAAGATGAATAAAAGCCTCATTTCTTTAGGTGAACACATGTGGTGCATAATATTTGAGTATTTAACTTTCATCCCTTGCCCATAAAAGAGAGAAAGTCAGCAGAGCTATAATAATTTCAATTGAATTTTTTACCGCTAGTACTTTCTCTTCAAAATGCTGAATTGATCTACTGAAACACGGTCCTAAATAAATCTTTCAGATGTGCTTTCCATCTACAAGGAAATGCTGGTTTACTCACCAGTGAATAACCTTCCTCATCTGATTCTGGCTGAGACAGATCAGACTCACTCCTTGACTTAATCAGTCTGTAGCTTGAGCTGGCGTGGATTGAGCGACTTTCTGCGGTCAGGCTTTCACTCCTGCTCCAGGTGCACACACATTTAGGTGCACACACACAGAAAGAAAGAAAACACTGGTATCAGACAAAAGTAAGAGCTGACAGTCAAGTTTAGCAGGTACCACAGTTTGTTTTGAGCAGACTCTCACAGAACATCACAAGACCACATTAAAGAGGCAAGAAGTGGTCTGATGGCTTCGGTTACGCTTCTAAAGGGTATAAGTAAACTTGGTTACTCCTTCCCAGCCTGGCTGGTCAGTTGAACAGAGGGTGACCTCAGTGAGGGATCCCTAGTGGGTATTACACAGAGTAACACACACTGAGCTCAGAGCACAGGAAAACAGAGTAAGAGGGTGACAAAGCACCGAACTTATTAAAAACCCACTCATGAAATGCATCCTAAAGTTGATAGGCTGGAGATGAAAGGCACTTTGACAAGGACAGAGGCAGCCACCCATGCTTTAGGGACTAGATCTCCAAAAAAGAGGCAAAAAGAATGAAAGGGTACTGAATGTATACAATCCTCCTCTATACTCCCCATCAGTGCCTTAATTTAAAACACCAACCAGAGTTTCTGTACACTAGAAGCATAAGTAGATTCAGATTAGTAGTATCACCTACACAATTCCTGTGCTATATTCTACTTGAAACATAAAGATTGCCAGAATAAAAGTTTAAGTGAATCAAGTTTAGAATAAAACTCTGTTACCAAGAATATCTCTGGTTACAAATTTAAAATAGATGATGTAGTACTATTTAAATTAAACACTTCTCATTCACTGAGCAGCCTGGCTTCAGGTTTTTTTCTCCTAGACCTAATAATAGTGTCTCACCCATGTCAATATTAAGAATACTTACAAAAATCAATCATGAACAATGCTTTTATCGTAACAGGCTTTGAAACTTCTGTTTTAAACATATACTACAATTTTTTTGACCTACTATATAAGACATTGGTAAGGGTCAAGAAACCACAAATATGACAGTAAATGAATCCAGACACAAATTACAGGAAAAATAAATGGTTTTTCCAAGTACCTCATGATATCTGTACACCTGATGATCTGCACTATTCACCACTAAGCCCAGCTTTGAAACTTAAATAGGGTCCACACAAAATAAAACTGTCAAGTTTTAGTTAACGTGGACAAAGAAAATTGAGCAACCCCACGATCCTCAACAGCAGCATAACACTGCTCTGAGCAAATCAACTGTGAGAATCCTCTGGGGAAGGCTGAGGTTGTTCAGTCGCTGACGAAGGGAGCAGGGACACGCTGAGCAGAGCCCACCTGGTCATGAGGCCGATGCCCTCGGGGGTGGCCGAGGGCGGCTGCTGGGAGTGCCCGTCCTCCCGGCGCTTCTGCAGCTCCTCCAGGACGGGGCTCACCCCCAGGATCAACAGGGCACACCTGTGGATCACCGAGTTGCAGGCAGCAGTGTACACATCCTGGCCTTCCGTCAGATCTGTGCTGATCCTCCTTTCCTGCTGAGACTGAGGGGGTGGATCATCAAGTCTAGTCCCTGTCCCAGTGCTCATCCTATCCCGATCCCGACTGCGAGCTACTTCACGGGCTGATAGGAAACATTGAAATATTTCTGTAACATGCAACACAAAAAGAAGGTCTTAAATTCTAGACAAAGCTACAGAGAATAAAACATTCATCTACAGCTTGGGCCAAAAAGTGCCCCGCTACAAAGAACAACTAATATTTTTCCAACAGTAAAAGAATACGTTAATAACACAATGCCATCAAAGAAGTCACGCAAACAGGTTAAATGAAGCATTTACACAATGTTAATTTTAAAATGAAGAGGACAATGCACTTTGACAGAACACCAAACACTCTTTCAGTGTCTTACAGCAACCCAACTCCTGTTTGGATGGCATCAAAGCTAGAGAGATTATTTCATGTTTGCCTTTTAGCAGATCCATAAAAGTAATGCTTCTGTAAATCTGTATTTCAGACTCCAGTGTATCTCCAAGTCAATACTGAAACAGTTCCAGGCTTTTATTAGCTTTGGGCAGTACAATGAAGATCTTAACATTCTTAGCCTTCACTTTACTGAATTCTGCTGTTGTCTGAGGTGCCAGATTCCTCTAAAGAAGCTGTGTGAGAAACCTCCTCGTCTCTGTCCAAAGACTTTAAGTTCTCTTGACTTAATAAATTTAATTTTAAAGATTCAATTCCCTTTTGGAAAGGCAGAGGTGAACCTAAATACTTCCTTCATTGGTACCAACAGTTAGAAGCAGCAAGGCATCAAGGACACCAACTGAACTCTGCATGTCAGGATCAGCTTCCCTGGGAAGTCCAGTGAAATAATCATCATCTTCCTACTTAATTGTGCATGTAACGCTACTGTCTGCCTGGATATTCCTGGACACATTTCCGTTATTGTGCCCAGAAACCCTGCCCAGGTAGAACTCGAGAAGCCTGAGGCTTAGCCCAGGTTAACTGCGTATCAAGCAGCAAAACCACCTTGCATCTGCCGAACTGGTAACACGGGTGCACCTTCTGGAACCACAGATCATCTCCTGGATGTGCCTTCAGCTCCACAGCACACCTGCAGGGAAGGCCACTGCACTGGCCACGTGACGGCACAGCACAGAAAACTAAAGGTATAAAATCCAGTTTGGTCTGGAAGGTCCCAAAGAGAAATGTGGGAGTCCTAACAGGGAACTGTCAGCAAAGCAAGGGATGAGAGCACAGGCTGGGAGAAGACAAGCATTCTAACAGTATCCAGAGGAACAGGACTTGGAAGATGAAAACAAAATTATGCATCTTTGGAAAATATCTCCCGTCAGCCAATTTTGTTTTTTAAGCTACATCCACTCCACAGAAAATTTCCCAGGCCAACACAACTGCTGGCCTTGGGAACGCTGAGTTAACAACAGAGAAAACCAGCCCAGTGTGATTGGATGTGGTTCACTGAAACTGGAAAAATTAAGGATTAACTATCTCACTGAGTCAGATTACAAATCCAAATCAGTACAATAACAGTTTGCAAGGTTTACCCTTTCCAAGTTACCTTCTGAAGAATTAAACAAGGTTTTTAGAAAACCCATCAGAAAGTACTGCAAACAGTGTCACAAATACCAAACTGACTGAGATACTCAAAGACAGAAGTGAATTCCCACTCAGTCAGCCATGTTATCAACAGCAGTTTTGTTTCCAAACTTCAGAATAACATTATCCCTCAAAGCTCACTAGAAAAAATAACAACACATACAAACACAGCAGAAGCTCTATATAAAAATGCTGATGAAAACTCGGGGATCTATTGGCAAGAACTTCAGAGCAAACAATATGAAAGCCATTAGTCTTGCAGATAGCGCATATAAGAAGTGTTAGGACATGCCAGATGCCCTGGGAATTGCCCACAAAGGCAGTGCACTTGCCCAGGATTCACATTCCCTTGCATCTGAAGACTTCCCTGAATCAATAAGAGCACAACACCATTTTATAAAAATAAGCTTCTCATAATGTTTATGCAGAAAAATATTGCATAATTTTTAAACTCATTTCTTGATTTTGCCTCAAAGAGAAAAGGACGTTATTGACACACAGAACTAGTACTTACTACCAGCTGTCATAACTTCATGTTCTCTTTCCTCCTCTTCATCTTCTTGTTCTGGGTGTCCTTCCTCTCTGTCACGTTCTGCCTGCTCCTCCATTTCTGCTTCTTCATCAATTGTACGAGTAAAAGAATGTTCTTGAGTATCAACATCAGCAGATTCTTGGTTATCCAGCATCTTGATGGAAAAAACCACAAATCACAGAGTGAAAAATTCTCACCAAAAAGCAAGACGAATGTAAAAGGACACAGGTATTGAGTAAGGGCTTTTTCCTGTCAAAAAGCTAATCTTGATACTCCATGAATAAACAGTATCAACTGTTTACATTCAAGGCTCTATATCAGCTGGAAAATTTAATTTTCCTTTAGTAACCATTATGCAGATGATTTACATAAAAATGTCTCCTTGCAGTGCTTACTTAGAGTCTACTGTCAAACTCTGACGCTTCAGCATCAAAGCCTGGGGAAACTCATCCTGTTGAATCATAAAAATTACTCCCTTAAAAAAGAACATGAATACGATAAAACTTACTTTGATGGATAAGATTGTTCCTTAAAGTGATAGTAAATACGTTTCCATTTTTATTCTTAACGGTTTTGCATTTGCAGTGCTTTTCCTCCCTTTTATTTCCATGAAATTACCAGATTTACATCCCAAGATAAAAGATCAGCACATGAGGTGCACAGGAAGTTTAATGGGCTTAGAACTTGAATTTCAATCTTTTTCTGATCGAGTGAATATAGTTGAATTGATGCCTTCCCTCAGTCTGAGGACAGAAGTGCTGACCAGTAAAAATACATATTACCCAACAAATCACTTCCCAATGCAGGAAGCAGCTTTTAAACAGTCCCAAGAAGGCAAAGCTTTAAAACAAGCAGTTACAATAGGGGTTTTGGAATGCTTTAGAAGATAGCAAATCCTATAAAACTTGGAGGAAAAACATCCCACCAACATAATTTATCTGCAGGGAAAACCCAGGTGGCGTTGATAGCATCATATCATGGTCACCGTTCCTCTGGCTTATCTGCTCTCCTCATTCTATCATCAAGCCTGTGTTTGCCGTGCAAATGCAAAGCAGACACTTTTCCCCAACAGTATTAAATCGAAACAACAAATCTACGCAGCCTCAGATTCGCTGTGCTGCGTCTGCACAGTAACTGGGAGGACTTGTGGGAGTCACAGAACTTCCTGCACACACCCAATGCTTTCAGAGCTGCTGAATCCCTTGCAGACATGTCAGACTCCTAACCTGAGAAAGCAAGTGGCCAAGACACATATCTCCAACATTAATTAAAAGTAGGCAACATATCCACGTGGTTTTAAAGAGCATCACTAGTGCTTTACAATATCGCCAAAAAGCCCCTTAATCCTCATGTCACATCAGAATTTTGTTGGTTAAAAATATCTTGCTCAAAAATCAGAGAAACCCGAATCCTGCTTTAAGGAGTACTTTGCAATGCCCAACAGGCCCCAACCCTGAGTAATCCCATGAACATTTCCATCATCAGATGTGACCTGGCTTAATGAAACGATTCCGAGGCTGCCATCGTGCTGGCTGCATTCGTGCAGGGCAGAAGGCAAGGACAGACATTTGTGCAGGTCACAGCAAAGCAGTGCTAGGACTAAGCAGGTAAGCCAAGCAGGGAGGAAGGAAGAAGAGGTGAGTAAGGCAGGGAAGGGGAAGAGCGAGGTACAGAGATCAGAGGCCCAGCAAACTGAGCTGGATTCAGGCATGGCAGCCAGACTAAGCTTGGCCTGTCCAACACAGCTAAGCCATCCCCACGGAAGCTCTAGGCTTCTAAGCCCAGCACACCCACGCTCACAGGGAAAGCCAGGCCTAAGGCTGTGCTCCAGCCAACTGCTGCCAATCCATCACTGGCTCCACCTGATTCAACATCACGTGTCCTACAAACAGACTCCTCATTACACTCTGCCCATTTCCATTTGAAAACTCCGTAAAGTTTTCAACAAGACACAATGAAAATACCAGCACTAGATACGAAACCAACATTATGTAATATTTTCTGAATATCCAGAAGAGCCTGAAGAACTCCAAGGAGATTTCCAGCCTTACCCATCTGTCTCTTGAGGATGATCTGGTCTGGATGAGTTCCATGTTCTTGCAGGCCAGCAAACGGCTCCGAACCTTGTACACGCAGCGGTAAACTTCGGCCAGGGCCTTGCCAGGCTGGTACCTGCCAAAATGGAGACCCAAGCCAGAAGAAAAGAATCACATAAACTGCCTTTCCAGAATTCAACTGAACTTTTAAAAGCAGCTTTAAATGACTTGCCTGCTCTCCCCACAAGCTTGATTAAGTAAACTCGTGTGCTTCAGAAGAGCTGCAAGAACAAATCTGGACACAGTGTCTAGGAGTGATTCATTACTTAAAGTTGCAGTATCCCAATCTGAAAACAGAAGGCATTCATCAGAACTGGCTGTTTCCAACAAACGAAAGTATTTTCAGTGGCATCATAAAAAAATCTTCACTCCTTTAAACCCTTCCATTTAGCAGTAGCTTCAACGCTTAAGGAATGCTGAGCATCACTCACTCACATGGGCACATCACTTCAGACCAGCGTGGGTTTGGCTGCTCAAGGCCCTTCAGTCTGATGGCCAAGGGTGTGCACACCAAGTGCCACCAGAGAGCCAAGGGGCACAGACTAGAGTGCAATACGTCTTTCAAGTAACAACAGCAAACTGCAGCTGTTCTGGGCCACAAATTCACACGGATCTTGTTTAGAAACACACCATAGTTGAGACTTGCTGCTCTGTTACACATTTGAAATCACATTCCAGCATCGTTTCACAGTCCTCCTTATGAAGGGAATGCCTAATGTCCAGTAGGAAGGCCAACTGCTCAAACTTAAGCACAAGCTTCACTGCTAATATTACCAAGAGTCGCTTCCAACTTTTGAAATGAAGGTTCAACCAATATTTTCAGGAACTGACCTCCTAATTTCAAAAGAACTTTCCCCTATTTCAATATTATTTTCATAATGGTTCTTTTTACTCTACCACAAAATAGCCAAACTGCCAAGCAAACCTCCATAAAGCACCATCATTTTCGCAGGGGAAAAAAAAATACTGTCCCACTTCCTTATAAGCATCTTCAGAACATCCTTTTCTATTAAATCTTATCTATGAATCCTTGCAAACTGCTGCAGAAATCAGCCAGTTTGCATTGTGAGCAGAGCAGAACCACGTCACCTTCTGAAGAGCCCAGTTCCATAGCCAAAATTACACATATCAGCCCATTCACCTCAGATTTTGCACACAGATAACCAGCAGGGTTTTTTTTACTGGAATTCTCTAACAGAACCCTCTGTGTTGCCCTCAACAGGCACACAAGACCACCTGCTGTTGTCTTCATCCCGCTCAGCTTGGCCAGAGCTACAGAAAATTATCTCTGGATACTGCAGTTACAGTACAACAACAATATTTAGTGCAGGTCATTAAAAGGAACCTGGAAAGCTTGAGCAGGAACCCAGGTTTTAGGCTATAACATGAAGAACTATTAACACTGTAAGGCCAGCCTCCCAGAGACTTGACAAACAAAGGGTGACTTACCCCTGCATTCCATTCCTAACATAATTTGCAAGTTACTTTGCCTTCCCCCATCTCCTACCCACTAATTTTCCTTTTTAATTGTTAGTTTTACCCTGCTCTACTTGGAAAACAGAAAAACCAACAACTGAGTAAGCAAACAAAAGTTTCTTCTTATCAGTTCAGAGGGAAAAACAACACTGAACCACACGTTTGGCAAACACTGAAATCCACGTCCAAAGTAAGACAAACAGCAGAAGAGAGGTAGTGGAACATAACAATCAATTCTTTTTCCTTTTGCAGAATTAAAAATTGTTGCCAAAGAAAATCCAGGACTGTGCTAGGAGTGTAGCTGAGGCATGTAATATGTGTAACATGCTTTGACATAAAATACCCATTTTCAACACCTCACCTTTACTGACAGCATAGTCTTGCATACTGATCCAGAGGCTCCTGGCTGGCTCTTTTGTACAGCCCAAGGCCAAGTCAACGTAGACTGTAATCTCAGGTCTCAGCTTATAGTCAAAGGGCTTCTGCTCCTCATTTCCAGACAGGGCCACTTCTAACAAGGAGCTCATGCATTTGTCTGCCAGAAGGGAAATACCCAAGAAATTAAACTCTGCACACTTTGAGGGTTATATACAGGCACCTAAAAGCACCCTACACTTTGTTAAAAAAACAAATTTAAAAAACTGAGACATCTCATTGTAACCAAATTTACATTAGATAGGGAAGTGACTTAAGAGTTACAATTTACATAAAACTATGGAGATTTAGAAACATTCTCCAACTCCTCTTCAGTAGCATAAATCTGTGTCATTAATTCCACCTGAACTGCACAGCTTGCAGTTACTGCCTGGACTCATTTCAAAACACCGTGTCTTGTAAATAAGTCTTGAAGTTACTCAGAATCAGAGGGGATGGGAACGAAGATGTGAACTAAGGAAAAGGCCACAAAGAAGCAGAAGCAAATAGGAAGGGATGACTAGAACACTCATGCTGAGTTGTTACCAATTCTGGGAGATCATAAAGACTGAAGTTTGTTATTAATAGTACAGTTTCTAATTAATAAAAAATTCTCTTTGCAAGCAGAATGTAAGATAATATTTTCCAATAATTAATATGAAAAACTGAGCCCCTGGTGTATCTGTTAAATGCTGCTGAGCATCTAAGAGTAAAACACTTAAAATTAACTCAGTGAAGTCTGTGTTCTTTCACTGAGAATTGCAGATTTCTAAGACCCTTCGTAAACTACATCATGCCTTTAAACATCCATTTTGCAGCTTTTTGTATTACTCCACAGACACACCACAACGCTGAAAGACAACCCCTGAGTGCACAGACCCGTTCAAACCTCACCAGACATTTCAAACCGGATCCCAAATGCTGACAACGACCGTGAGACGCTTGCATTTCACAGTTACCTAAATGAGGAATGTCCATTTCCACCCCGTCGCTGAAAAGGGGAGTTTTGAGCCAGTAGGCTGTGTCCTGTTCCTCAGGGGACACGGGAGGGCCCTGCAGCATCCCCCCAAGGCACCTCCCAATGAGCAAGGCCACCGTCCTCTCCAGGTCCACGAGCCACACCCAGGACTGGGCAGGCTGCGGCAGGGGCACGCCGGCAGGGTCGATCAGCTCAGGGCCACCTGAAAGGATTCCTTGTCACGTCAGTCACTCCTGCCCGGATGTTACAAACAACTCCAAAATCAGCAAAATTAACAGAGCTTGTTCCGTTAGTGGCAGATTTGCCCCTCAGTCAACTGCAGGAACAGCAGGTAGGACAAACAGGCCACTTGACGTGGTAACTACAGCAGCAGCACAAGCCATCCCCGTTCCTGGCACAGCTGCCCATGAAGGAAAGGCTCCTTCAAACTCTCTCCAAGAGTATTTTGTCCAACACACGCTTCTCGCTGTTCTGATAAACATGTACAGATATAGGAAACAACTGAAAACTGCACTAAATTAAAGCAGAAGTATTTCATGGCAAGGGCTATTAATACATTTAGCAAATGGACAAGGAGATGTAGCAAGACACACAGTTTAAATTAAAAAAGCCACTTGAAAAGGGAAAATTAAACTACCACTACAAAAAGGTGCCATTCTTTATTTTTCAGATTAAAAGTATGTTGTTACACTTACCATGAAGAGGCCACTGCAGTTCTTGGTCTTCCAGCAGGGCTGCAGCAGGCAGCAGCCTGTTGAGACGATCTAAAGGTGGCAGCAGATCCAGCAGGTAACTCAGCAAAGGCCGGGCCACTGACACGGGCAGCAGCAGCAAGGAGTTGACAATCTGGGAGAGCATACTGCCAGCAGCTGACACATAAATCACATCTGCAGGGGGGAAAGCAAAGCTCAGTGAGTTACAGTTACACAGTTATTGTCCAAGCACGACAAGGCCATTCAACAAGTCGAAGAACCGCATAAAATACCTCAGCTTTCTCAAAATGTCTCCACGGCACACGTGGAATTGATGGGTTTAACAATTATTAATCTATTTGGTATTTTACTAACACACTTGTCAGTGATCACAAAACCAGCACTTTTTAAAAGACAAATCTAGAACTAACAAAACTGCCTCTGGGCATTAATGTTTCAATGTCATCTCCAGGCTGTATTTTCCCTGTATGTCAAATGTTGTATCAAAAACATGAACCAGATGCTATTCCTGATCCCCTCCTTTGGGGGACACTTGGGATGTCCGCTTTGTGCAGATACAGGAAAGACAAGGTATTTTATTATTCAAATCTCAGCTTGCAGAGCCATCAGTACTGATTTTTCCACCAACATTTACCTCTCAGTTTTTCCCCAACACTACCATTCCACGAGCTTTCCTTCAGCAGTGTTGCAGAACGGGAATAGATATCTGTGGCATGAGGCAACAGAAGCTGGAGGTGTTTGTGGAGCAGAGCCACACTGCTGGAATTCTAGAAGGAAACAAACCAACATAAGAATGATTCTGTAAGTATCTTTCAAGGGTTATTTAAATTAGTGTAGCTTTCAAACACTCAGATTTACAACAGGAACCTCACAACATTCTGGTGCTTACGATGATAAAAATAAGGGCACACACCTCACTGACACTGTTGATGTGGCAATAAGCCAGCAGCTGTTTCTGCAGTGAACATAAAAGCTCATGAAGATGAGCAGGTTGGCTGTTTTCCGATGATGACGTACCCAGTAAAAATTTATCACTGTTTTTTTCCAGTTCTCCAAAGGCTTGGTCCTATTAAGACAAAAGGGGAAGGGGAGGGAGAAAAAGAACAATTAACTCTTCTTCAAATGCCATGAAACCTGACAATCATCTTAAAAAGACACTTTTTTTATCTTTACTACGTGCCAGTGGATCATGGGATAATCACACCTAAAATTACACTTGTTTAGAAGGTCATAGTAGTGACTGTGATGGCTGTCAAGAGAACATTCTCTTCTGAAAAGGTTTCTTGCAGAGGCAGCAACGCTTTCATTCAACTCCCTAACCTGGCCCCCAATTCACAGTATGTTAAAATAAGTAATAATCTTTAGAATCTGTTGGGGGCTGACGCATAAGATGTTCAGTCAGGTAATAAGCACAAGGTAATAACGTCGGTGAAGTTAATTAGATAGATTCATGCTCTTGGTGTCTGCCTATCGTTCCCTGGTGGCTGAGATTATAGTGACTGAAAACATTCCATGCACTTCTTGTGTTACATTCTATCTGCCAAAAGCTTTAAGGCCAAAGCTAGAGCAGTAAAACAGCCTGATATGAAACCAGCTGCATTTGCATAAGTCATCTTAAACAATAAATACCATTATAATAAAAAGAGATGGAGAGAAAAAAATTAACCCTTCTTGAGATGAAGGGAAAAAAAATTAACTCTTCTAAGCATCAAAAATTCATTATCATTTTAAAAATAAATCAATTAATGACAAGGCCTGTACATACTGTATAAAATCCCAAATTTCTCAGCAGAGTCTTCATTAAGATCTCAGCCAGGTGAGTGTCTGGGTGGCTGCTCTGCACAGCATATGTTTGGTCAGAGAGGTTTCCATAGCTGATGCACAGCGAGGAGCTTTCGGTGCTATCTGAGGGTGAGCTGTAGCCAAGCAGGGAGGCCACATGGGTGTGATCCTGCAAGCTTGTCAGAATGATGTCCAGCTGCATTCTCTAAAGGAAGATGTTTATAGGCACAAAAAACACTCTTTGTTAATGAGGACAGAATAAGGAGCTAAGCAACAAAAAGGATCAGACATAGTTACAATGAAAATGCTGCAATGGGACGCAGAATAAGCTGGAGGACTGCACCAAAAATGTCCAGGGTTTCCTGCAGATTTGTAGTATTAGAGAACAGATAAACACACCAATTAATGGTCATACCTAGTAAAATCTGAGATTAAGAGGGAGAGATTAGACACTGGACTAAATGCTTTCTCTAGTTTGTTGGGGTTATCTGATTATTTGGGGGGTTGGTGGGGGGGACAGCCTTTTTCTAGGCAGTACACAGGAAAAAGGATAAAGAGCAGAATAAGCACACAGGAGACCAAGAGAGGTGGCAGATGCAGAGGAATGACCTTCACCTTCAGTGCTGCTCCCCACTGCTGCTGGTTCTGAATGCTGCAAAACCTAAACCTGTTCTACCCCAGTAATTGTCAGGGGGCTCAGTCCGTACCAGTACTCATCTTCACAAATCTCTAGAAAATCAGAATCAGAAGATTCTATTTCACAGTTTCAGTATCAAGTGTTAGCCAGTCTCTTCCTTAGTGTATAAAATACAGGACTTGACCAGGATCCTGTGTGCACAGAACTGAACAGTACTTTTGCTCATTTTTTAGTCTGACACTACTGCTGAGGCTTCAGTTCCTACTGCCCTCAAGGACAGGAACAGACGTTTCTCTAATTTTTTTCCTTTCATTTGCAGGATACTGGGCACCCATCCTAACCCGCATTAATTCCTGGTTTTTGCATTCAAGAAACAAAAAGACAAAAGGAACACTGCAGTCATCTTTGCAAAGGAGGCTGAAATCCATGTAGGGGAAGCATTATACAAGTATTCTTCCCAGAAAATAATTTTCTGTTTCTGAGGCATGTTAAATCCAAAAGGTTAAATCCAAATTCAAAAACATCTACTCTTTACACTTGTCTGGATATGCTGACACAGCAATTCCTAAGCTTTCCGCAGCCAGGCTTCACTTGAGAAAACATGCAATGCTCCCTGGACTCTGGTCTAGCCAGGCTGCCTCCAGGTTTTGGTAGGCTGGGCTTTGCACTGCACCTCGCTAGGAATGTGCTGGCACTCTGAGAACAAGGCTCACCTCAGCTCACAATGTTCCAGCAGAAAAAGCCAAAGCAAACCACAGCTGCTTTCAAAGCATGGCATATTTTTACCTGACCTTACCTGTCCTTTTGATAAGCTCTCCCATCTATCAGGGCCTTGGGGGAGAAGGGAATGGAGCAATTCCATTCTCTCTCGCAGTGGAGGAAGCAGCATAGTTGCTCCTACTGACAGAGTCTCAATTACAACCTAAAATTAGAGCAGCAGAAAACACTTCTTCAGTGGGAGAGGGGGAGATAATCAACTCAACTGTATCTTTAAAAAACACAGTACATCACCCATGATATATCCAAAACATCTTGCTTCGTTTCATTTAACACCAGAGTTCTATCTCACAAGAGCACACTCATTTTTCATGCTGTGATGCAAAGACATGCAGTGCATTGAAGAAGTGAAAGGAGAGCAACAAAAGCTGCTGTTTCCTGTAAGGGTCCCTCTTAGGAGAATTATTCAACTGAGTTAATTACTCAATCCAAAACACTGAACATTTTAGGCTCATTATTACAAGGAAAACTAATTTAAAAGTTACAAAATAAAGCAGCTTTTTGAAATCCTTCTGCAAACATTCTCCTCTGCTCTCAGATAGATCATAAACCAGTGACGGTGAGCACAGTTTTTACCTTTCGTGAGTAAAACCACTAAGTCAGACTCATGTTTATCAGAGTGCCAACTGCAAGTCAGATGTATCTCTAATTGCACAAAGAAAGAAAGGAGAGAGAGCAGCACAGTTTTCACATGCAAACAACAAAGCATGACTTACTTCCTGAATTTCATCAGGGACAGAAGAGTCCATCAGCCTGAACAAGAGATTTCGGAGAGGCCCGGCCTGGCGGCCCAGAATGCTGGTGGCAACACCCCCAGCCAGTGCAAGTGCAAGGTGATTAGAAAGCAGCTTCAGACACAATTTAAGAAAATTGTGGTGTTCCCTGGAAAAAGAAATACAGCCCTGTTAGTCTCTCCTACTCCCCTATCATTTCTTAGTGCTTTTAACTCTCCTTTGATATTTTGTACCACAAAAGGTAAGCAAAATACACTTGGGAGTTTGAAGAACCTCCTCTGAGAACCTACTGCCAACATGCTTAAAAGAACAAAAACCAAAACTAGAATGAGAAGTGCCTTTGTGGACAATGGTTCCAAGAGGCATCCACTTCAGAAAAGCAGTCTTATGAATCAGGAGGTAAAACCATCCAAAAATACACACAAAAAGGCAAACATATTATTCATAGAGGAAAGAAAATAACTTTTAAGAAGTAAGAAATGTAATCTTCTCTCAGAAGGCTTAGGAGCACAAAAACTGGGTTGAAAACAAAAGGTCAGGATATTAACTTCTAGTCTTTGTAAAAAACTTCTGAAAAACTGTTAAAGGAGTAAGAACTGACAAAGCAAAAACAGTAAATGCATTTCAGCTACATAGAAAAATGTGTTTCAAAGGAAAACTCTGAAATAAAGCATTTAATTCAGTGCATAATGAGCATAAACTCCAGATAAAAGATCCTGCTACATTTGGGGCACTGCAGAGCTCCTGAAGGAGCGAGGAAACCAGACTTATGCTCGTTAAAGAACAGACTAACCAAGCCCAAGCCAAGCACCACTGCTGCAAAGAAAAACAAAATCATTATAAGAATCTGTAACAAGCACATGGTGTGTGTACCTTGAGGAAGGAAAAGGAAGAGGGGGGATTTCACTGTTGATTTTGTCACAGTAGTGCTCGAGGAAAGAGCGGAGATGAGAGAAGGTACTTTCCTCCAGGTCCACGCAGTAGGGTCTGTGCCACGCCACCACCTGCCTGCAGTCACAACCAGAGCAGATCAGTATTTGCCTCTAAAACACTCCAGCTGCTTTAATACTTCAGCAGTTCAAGCAGGTTCAACACACACTGAACCAGTTTGTTTCCTAGAACAACCTAGTATGACTATGGCAGACTAACTCCCTGATCCTCGGGGTATTTTCTGCTCTCTTTGCTGTAAAACTGTTACAAGTAAAGACTCTAAAGAACAGAAACGCCTCCCATGCCATAAATAGGAAGCCACATGTATTTAATCTGACTCGTGCAAAGGCTGCCCAGTACTCACAAAGCTGGTTTTAGTACAAATGTCAGATTACAGAGACTTTGACACTACACAGGAGAGCTCAGGAGGAGTAGTGCCACTTAGTACTATTTGAGTCTCACCATTTTCTGAATTGACAGCTCCTGTGAAAACAGGGCATTTGAAATTCTTCTTGAATTATCTTCCAAATATTAAGCTTTTCTATTCCTTTGTGTTAGTTTATATATAAAACTACACTGGTTCACTTCAATCACTTGCTCGTGTCTTTGGTGTAACAAAGTATTATTTCACTTATTGTACCTTAATAACCAAACTGTTTATTTAGGCACCTGGTTTCAGTTTAGGTTAACAGGTAACTATAAAGAAATTCTTTAATATGTTTAAATCCACCTCAGCAATTTGTCTGAACTTCCCCTTTTCCCAAAGTCTCCTGCTTAGTGGGCTCCTTGTAACACTACAGGAAACCTCCTGAGATATAAAAAGTCCCTTCAGAAGCAAAAATAAACACTGAGTTGCTTCACCTCCCATTGCCTAACTTCTCAAAATTTTAGTAAACAGAGGTCTAACAGCAGGTAAGAGATCTTCCTACACAAAGGACTAATATCCAAATCCTTGGTGCTGATATATTTTCACTTGCAATATGTAACAACCGCAGGAGAGGGAAGAGGAGAGGAGGGAGGGAAGACTCTCCAGCCCAAAACATTACAAGCAGAACACCTGAAACACGTGGTGTTGTTAACACCTTCAGGGAGTGGTTAAATGTAACCCAAAGTGGACTTGTATAAAGAGCAAATGACACCTGTCCCCAGCGTCATCGTTACCTGTCCCTGGGAAGAGCTGTCCAGGCGAGGCTATGGGATGTTCCTGCTGAGATCTGCTGAATTGCAACTCCGTCTAAACCACTCACTTTCTTCGGTTTAGTGATGGGACCGGTGGAGTTTCCCTGACCACACTGTCCCATCGAATTGTTACCCCAAGCATAAACTTCATTATCTAGAAACACAAACAGAGCAGAAAACAAACCCTGAGATGCACCTGCTTTGGATCAAGAGGAGGATTACGTATTTTTTACACCTCGTGGTTTTTACCATGAGAAAGTGCCAAGCAGTGACTGTCCCCGATGGAAATGTCGACTATCCTGGTGGCAGCCAGCTCCTCGATCAGTTTGGGTCTGAGCGCAGTCGCCTCGGAGGAGCCGCAGCCCAGGCAGGCCCCGCAGCCCCACGCGTACACCTGGAGCAAAGCAACACAACACCCCCCAAACTGGGCTTACTGGGGCCAGGGGAGCACCGCACCCAGCACAACACCTGCACAGCAGCTGCAGCCGGGCTTTCAACACAACACACACACCCATCTCCCACCCCCGGCCTTCCTCCCCCCAGCACTAAGCTGACTGGCCAGAGCACAGCAGTGGGGGGACAGCAGGAGAACATTCCTACTCATCCTCCTAAAACATCAACATTCCTAATCCAGCGGGGCAAACCCGCTGCCTTTGAGTCACGGGTGTGAGGGTGGGGGCCAGTCAGGTTACACGTGTGGAAATACTTGTTGTATGACATATACACATCATGCCCTCATTTACCACCCCAACATTTATCTCTGAGCTCGCCCGAGATTTTTCAGATTAGAAATAAAACTTTCAGTTAACACCTATATTCTAAGATACACATACATTTAAAAAAAAACCCTATGAAATCACCCAATCACCTGAGTTGGTTCATGCATTAAAAATTACAAGCATTTCACTGCTTTTTGTTTCCTGGATCCAAATTGATTTTTACACTGGTTACTTTTATTAACCTAAAAATGATACATTTTCTGTGGCTAAGCAAGGATCTTGAAAAGTGTATTTGCACATGGCTCTTCAGCACATTTTGAATTACTCCAGCACATTAGGAACCTCAATCTCTAATCAAGAACTTCACTGTCATTTAAGTACTAGTTGAACATTTTCTCAACAGTCAAAACAATAAAAAAGTGATGTGAACCCACAGCACCTTCACCAACTCTCATATTGCAGTGACAACTGGTTTTTGCCTACCTGCCCCGTTGATGTCAAGGCAAGTGAAGACTGGCTCCCAGCACAAACTTTTCGAATAAACATCCCTTGCAAGGCTTCTATAACTTTAGGTTTATATACTCTATTTGTATCACCATGACCAAGTTTGCCTACAAAAGGAGGAAACACAACAGCAAGGTATTTTCCATGGATAAACAACAATTAGAAGTACCCCAAAAAGAATTCTTTTAAAATTTCCAAAAACGTGAGAGCGGATTTTTAAAGTTAAAACCTATTACAATTTTTACAAAACCTATCCTCTTTCAATTACAGTCTCTACAGGAAATATATATTCGTTACAGTGTATTTTAAAATTGAACTATTAATCCCAGGCAGTTAAAATGCAAGTTTTTAGGATGTGAATAGCTACTGTCATGCCACCAGTGAATTTATTTCCAAGTTATCACAGCTAGCACAGCATTTTCATTTGAATTGTGCATGCATTCACTGAGCTTTCTGCTCTGTGAAATCCCTCCCCTCCTATAATCCTCTTTAAACTCCATAATCTTGCAGTCAAACTTCAAATATTGTATTTAGATGTTACAAGAATCATTTTCTTGAACAGCCACCAAATAAAAACCAGAACCAAAGTGCAAGGAGCACTGAAACTCTGAGGCAGACAGAATAACACAAAAATTACTACCAAAATGGTACTTTTACCTACCATTGTCTCCTCCTCCAAATGACCACACTGTTCTCCCATCTTTGGACAGAGCTATTGTGTGTGAACTGCCACAGGAAACCTCACCCACATTGCTGATGTCTTTTACCAGAGTTGGAATGTTGCGGCTGTTGCTGTCACCGTGACCTGCAGAAGAAAAGAAAAATGTGGTCTTCTTTTTTGTGAAGCTTCAAGTTCTATTTATCTTTTGCAATCATTAAGATTCTGCAAAGCCCAGGTGTGTTCTGTGCTCATCACAAATGATAATTTCTGCCCACTTTTGGGGAAGATTCATAGTCAGGTTTGGAAGCCACCTGTGATAAAGGTGCCACCGAATCCCAGGGCTATGTTCTAGCTCGCTGAAAAGAAATATAAGGAATCATTAGTACAAGTGCCTTTAACAGCAGTTGACTGGGCAGCTGTACCTCCTAACAGTGGGCAGCAGGTCTCCTGAGCAGCAAGGGGAAGCTGCAATGAGGGCACACTGTCACTGCTGCACAGCCAAACCACAGCAGCACCTCGGCTGGCTGGGGACAGTCACAGCCCTAACCGCGCCTTTCTGCAGCAACCAGACATTACAGCATCTCCTACTCCAGAAAATATTTCATCTCTAAGACAGAAATTCTGCAGATATGGAAGAAAAACGGAGAAGAAGGGGAAAAGAACAGCCCATCCAAAACTGATTAAACATGAACAACTTACTAATTAAGTGTCACCTTTTAGCTGTGCACTGGAACTCACCACTGCACGCTCCAAGACCCCAAAGCACACCAAAATGCCATATTAGCCTACAACTCAAGGAGAATATTTCCACATTTCCCACCAAAGTTGTAAGTTAAACCTCTAACCCAGTGTCCTTTTCCTGACAGCAGGGAGAGGCTCAGCAGCTCCACTGATTATCCTGTAAAACTGTGACAGCTTGAGCTGTAAAACACTGTCCTCATCTCCTGCCCAGTCACTTCCTTGCTCTCACCCCTCTCACCCTCCCACCACACTAGAATTCCAGTTTATTTTAAATGTCTGCTGTTTACAGTAGCATTAGCAATCATATGTAGTCTTATCAATAAAAGCAATCTTTCCTGAAATTACAAATATTTTTTTAAAATTCTCTGTAAAATTAACTGCATTCAAGGCTTTTAAGAGTCTCTGCACTAGTCACCTATATGCACACAGCTGTATGTATTATGTGTGTACGTGTATTTAGAGTGCACAATTAAAGAACAAGGCAAATAAATGAACAGAATCATGACCAGACACAGAAATTCCTCCAAAAGCATCCCCTGAAATTTTAAACTTACCCAATCTCCCGAAGTCTCCCTCTCCCCACGTATAGAGCTCTCCATCCTCTGTGACAGCAGCACTGTGCCTGTATCCCGCTGACACACACACAACCACCTACAGCACGGGCAAAAATACAGCCTCAGTTCTTACACACACCAAACAGGAAGTCTGAAAGCTTCTGAGAGCCAAGCTTCAGAAGCAATCTGTGGAAATTAATTTGCTCATTCATGTGGAGCCAATACACACGTAAGTGAACCTTTGCAATCTTTCCTATTTCTTATTTGGTTAGTACGTAAAAAGGCAAGTTTCTATCTAGAACCGCTAATGATTTATTTATCAGGCAGCTTTAACATGATGATATCCTGGTCTTACAGGAGAAAAAAGAAGCATCAGTGGATATTTAGAACACTGGTCAAAACGCAGACAGACAGGGAGAAGAAGGCCTTGCAATACAACACAGAACCACTTCCCAAATGAAGCCACTAAGCAGATGTAAGTCAAAGTCCTGGTGTTGCAGTACCAAAAGCAACCCTCTCCTTCCTGGAATGTTTTACTCCTTAAGACTGTGAGAAGAAGGTTTCCTGACAACGCCACTGTCCAGACCACAAGCCTAGAGGCAACCACAGCTTCTAGTGTTTTACTCAAAGCAGACCCAGCTTCAAAGAGAAGTCGAGAAAAACACACAATTTTTCTTAAGCTTTTACATATTTCATATTTTATACAACACCCCAACTGAACAGAACAAAAACAGGTGTTTTGCAATACCAAACATACCTTTCCTTGCAGGGGACCCTGAATAAGTTTGGGATATTTCTGAGTTGAACTATTTCCATGTCCCAGTTTTCCATAGTCACCGTCACCCCAGCTGAAGACTTCCCCTTCTGTTGTAAATGCTAAAGTGTGGCCATCAGATCCTTTTGAAGATGACACCTTTTTAATAGACCTATGAGGCTCAAAAGTCAGTTTTTTCAGTGTGGACTGATTATTGGAGTCACCCAGTCCGAGTCTGCCATAGCTGCCTTTCCCACAGGCTCTGACAGAACCATCCGTAGAAATGACAAAGGTACAGTATTGTCCAGCTTCAATCTACAAAGAAAAGGTTAAAACAGTGAATCACAGAGAGCAGAGAAATGCAAAATTCACATACAGGCCTAGAAGATTGTATTTTTTTAACAGTACATGAGGTTTCTTTATACGACCTTTCCGTACAACATAGTGTAAAAACATTAGGCTGCATTCAGATCTCCAGAAGTCACAGAGGGAAATTTTAATTTGCTAAGAGCAAAATCAAAAAGTAACAGCTTGATACAGCACTGTAAGTCTGGCTTAATTTTAACGTTTAACGTTTCTGGTTACAGAAATAAGCCAAATGCTAAAGCTCCATTCTCATTTGACACTATACGTTTTAATTACATAAACAAAGAAATAAGACTAAAAGTTTTTAGGAGAATAAGAACTTGCCTCTATTGGGAAGTTACAGCTCAGCTGATAAATGACTCAACTGCAAATCAACTAACCCAGCAATAATTTGCTACAGGAATCTTTAAGTGCAAAGCAGGTTCAAATCTGAACCACAAAGGCACACAGAAAACAGCCCCACACAAGTGTCAGACTGCACAGCCACAGCTCTATTTAATGGGAATTAACATCCAGACAACCCTAAAACAATTTGATCAATCGTTTGACTGATTTACAATTATCAATTGTTTTAGCTAGAAAGCTAAAGAAAAAAATCTTTATCCCAGTGGGGAAAAAAAAAAATCACAGAAATATGCTGGATAGGTGTATACTGTACTAATAAAAGAGCAAACCACTCATTCACATTCCACTCTTGTGTATTAGTGTTTTGAAAGTTTTCTGAATGCATAAACTTCTCTCTGATGCCCAGCCCTGCAGCCCACTGGCACATCAAATATGTCAGTGACGTCAATAGAAACAACTGCAGAAAACGCACCTGAATTGTCTAGTGACCAAAAAGTGCTTTTACTTGAGTCAACACTGCAAAGCCCATGCAGGAACAGAAAAGCAAACTGTTATATCCTGAGCCACGCATCAACAACAGTGCTCAGCTGCAAGGGCGGAATCTGTGACTGGGAGCAGAAGAGCTGGTACATTCATTTTCAGAGAGCTAATTAAGGTTGCTGTGTCAGCAGTTTGCCCAGTCTGGACTTTTACACTAGGCAACCTTGGTGTGAAAACCACCAAAGGAAAAGAAGATTGAATAGTTAAGACACCTTTTAAGCAACAGTAAAAAAATCCAAACCAAAACCAAAGAAACATCACCAAAAAAAAAAAACCTACAGGCAAACAAAACTGTCTCTGCAGAGCACGTCAGGTAATTCAGTCGTTCTTGTTACATGGATATTTATGTGTGTGTGTCATTAAAAACAAAACACAATGTTTCTCTAGGCATCAGTAAAAGTAGTGAGATAATTTCAGTACAATAAGCTGTGTGATCAGTTCCAAGCATCAGACCTTCATTACAAGCTGACCCTCAGAAATCAAGCTCCATTTCTCAATTCCACATTGTAGCTACAAAGCTTCTGAATGTCACGTAATGTACCACCAGGAATGTCACTCACTGTCTGTGCATCAGAAAAACTTGGAGCGAGCTTGGGTTGAAGTATTTTCTCCTGAGTCCCTTCCACCAGCTGATGACTGCTGTTACTGCCCCAAACATACACCTCGCAGGTCTCGGACACAATGGGAGCATCCCCGGTTTGGATGCTGTCCGGGCTGGCACATGTCCTGGAGTAGTCTGAGGCCATTCGACACACCTGGGAAAACAAGCAGCACTCGATATTCCTTTCCCCACAGTGACAATGTTTAATGCACCTTTAACTGCCCCTCAATATGATTCTCTGTACAAATCACCATATCATGAGCTTGCCCAAGTGACTTTGTTTGGTTACATCTTAGTTTTTCACAGGTTTTTTTCCCCCTCTTCTACTCCAGAGTAGCTCAGCCACGTTCACAGCGACCCCATGAGTGAGGGGGAAGGAAACTACAATTACCTTACAGGGTTTCTTTCAAGACATACCTCTTCAAACAAACACAGAGCCGCCTCATACAGGGAGCACAAGCCATCAGATGTTCTGGTTGGCTCCCTCCATTGACTCCGGTCAGCAGACGAGCCCTACAACATTCAAATGTTATTGTCACAAACATCCTCCCAGGCAGCAACAGGGCAGTTGTGCCAAATCCATCAGGGACCTGGTCTTGTTTTTATAAGGATAAGTACATTACCTTTTCCTGAGCTGTGATATCTGCACACACTTCAGGAAAACAGAAGTGTCACAAGTGCTACTTGAACATTCTTACTGATTCGTTTTTGTGAAAATATCTGTGTTCAGAGTTCAGTTCTCTTAATGTTGTTATGTTCTGAAATACATGCTATTTGTGTTCAAAGTTATAATTAATTATGATTTTGTAATTTTTAAATAATTTTATCTTTATGTATCTTCTATCTTTTGGACTCCAGTTTCATATCTGGCCTAAAACCAACAGCAAACAAAGCTGCCCATCGGCACAGACAATCCAATTCAGATACTGCCACTGTCGCTTCTCATGGTCCCCATTCTTTAACATTTTTCAGATTTTAAAATTTATGTTTATTAACAAGCAATACAAGCCTGAGGAGAAAAGAATGACCAACTTGAGGGAAAGTCATGCTTGGCTTCAGTCTGAGCATATGAGGCAGAAGTTTGCCACAGCTTCTGATTGCATCCTGTGCCAGAATTTCATAGCTTTGAAAAGAATATTCATCTAGGACCACAAGGACTCAACATTTAAACAGTGTGCCACGCTTCCAATTTAGCTCATTTTCTTATCAAATTAATTTCTGAGCAGCAGCAAAAATGCTGAACATCCCAAAGATGTATAAGCAGAGGTCCAAGTGAACTTGGGGAGCAGGAACGTCCAATAAAAATAACTGAACAGGAAACAGAGTGCATGGCAAAGCTTTGAATTTTAAGCCAGAAAAACAGTTCCATGCTTTGTAACTTTTTTGCTATGAATTTCAACGTACAAGTGCAAGTGGATCAAGTACGTCCTTAATTCTATCCCTGAAGTTAAAGCATAATGACAGAAGTGACACAGAGGCTGCTTTGCTGTTCCATCTTTACCCATGAGGAAATGGGTGGGCAAGAAGGGGGAGAAAGAGCTGGTGGGCAACAAAGGAAATACTGAGGGGAAAAATTCACCAAAAACCTCTTTTTTTAACATATTGAGCAAACTGGCATTCAGTCTTGGGAAACTATTTAGTTAAGAATGCAAGCACATTGCAGTGCAGACAAGCCAAAGGTGGTCTGTACCTACCAGAGAGCGTCGCATCTGTGTCAATATACTCATGAAGCAATCAAAGCTGATCATCCCCTCCGGACTCTGCAGCAGTTTGCTTTTCTCCATGGTGTTCACCACAGCTGAAGCACCCAAAGCCATCTCTATCCACTCCAGAAGGTATCTCAAGGCACCTCGTTGGGCAGCCAGACCAAGCAGCAGCTCCGAAGCTAATCTACGGCCTAAAGTGTCCGCCCCAGAGTTCGGGATTGTGACTCCTTTAAGAAACGTTGTGACTTGTGACAAACAGTCCAAACCCATGGGTGGAATCTTGCTTTCATTGGCAAGAGACAAGGGTGGCAGGGAGCTGACCACCTCGATGGCCGTGTGGATGACGTCGTTGCAGAGGCTGAGGCCGGGCCCCGCTGCCGGCATCATCCAGCTCTGCCTGAGCAGGGCGAAGAGCAGGCTCAGCCCCGTCCGCACCCCCATCTCGATGAGCGCGTCCGTGCTCGACCTGGGCCGCTCGCTGACCGAGTGCACGTCTGTGGAGCCAGAGCTGCTCTCTGGGGAGTGCTGCTGCTGCTTCACCTTCCCCTTGTCGTGGTATTTGTTAGAAAGTGCATAGAAGACGCGCTGCAGCACCAGGAGACGCTTCCGCAGCGCTCCGGCAAACGGGGAGTCTGAGCACACCATCTTTGCCAGAGCCAGCTGGCTGCTAAGAAGGGCATCCAGGTAGTGGTCCTGTTCATCACTAGAGAGAGATTCCCGCTCAAAATCTGGTAACTGAGGTCCTTTGAGGCACAGAACCTGCTGGGGCAATGGCACTACTTCTTTGTTGCTCACTAACTTCGCGTACAAGACGGACACTCCCTCCCTTGTGGCAATAGATTCGCTGTCTTCGGTGATCCAGGAGCTGTTGAGATGCTCAAGCCATTTCAGCTTCACTGGTGGGACCATAGCTGCCATGCTGGGTCACTCCTTTGCCATTAGTCCTGAGGATGGAAACAACTGTCATCTACAGATCTTACAGCTCACAGCAGGACAAATCCTAATAGTCCCTTCCGAAGGTAAGCACCAGAAGATCGGTCACCAAGAATGACCAAGGTTTCCCCATTTTACCCACATGTGTGCAACTTCCTCAACATGATGTAAGAATTTTACCATAAGTCTGCATTTTCTAAAACCGTATACACAAACAAACATATTCACACAAAGCTTAGTTTTGCTGTGCTTCAATGAAGACACAGGTGAAAAAAACAATCTTCTCTTCCGAGAGAACAAAATGGAGGACAAAGACTTCAAAAACCACACAGTTGAATAGAGTACCAGAGTAAACCTCCATGTGACAATAAACAAGATTACTAATTCAGGTCATAGCTAAGGGCTCAACCTGTCAAACACATTTTAAGTGCTCCTTTCTGAAGACACCTCCTTAAAATCCACGTCAGAGCGTTATAGGCAAGCAGGACAGACAGCTGGACTGCTCGAGTGGCACAGTCTGTCAGTGCTCCTCACTCAGAGAACAGGCTCCCCAGAGCCAAATACACAATACAACTATGGACAAGTAAATTTACAGCACCCCAAATTATGTATTACAATGCATGAATGCAAAGTATGATGTAGGAGAGAACTTAATAATGAAGCAACACTGGTTTACCAGGAAAGGTCAAACTGGTTGCCAAACCAACCTGACAGCTTATGACATTCCCTCAAATCAAAGACATCAAGGAATTTGATATATTCTTTTTTTCCTGTTGAAAATTTCAGGGGAAAAAACCCCCAACACGTTATAAATCATGTCAGGTTTATGCGTATTCAATCAAAATCAATGAAACATTATGATGAAATTACTACAAAATTCCTGGGAATCCTATGGTGAAAATGGGAATTGGTCACCACATACCACACAGGTTTTTTTGGCTAGCACCAGCTCCTGGAATACAACCCTTCTGATTTTTGCACTGCCTGAACTCAAGTCAGCTTTAGCAGAATGGATAGATCCCTTTTTCCCTTGTTATTCCCTGGAGGGAGGCAGAACGGTCTGAGCTCTCCTTGAGGTGGCCTAAAACCTCACTTACAAACTCCACCTCTGAAACTTGAATGCTTTGCTATTAAATCACTTGTAATTTAACTTCTGGATGACAAGTATTTTCGGGGTTTACAACTGATTAGCCAGGATTGCACTTTTTGTTCACTGGTTTAAAATTCAAAACCTAAAACAAATGAAGAGCTGGAAAAGTCACACTTTAATTACAGAATATCAAACCTTTTTGAGAGCTAATCTGAGTGCGCCAACTTCCAAACTGAACAAGGCAGTAAGTCCTCTGTGACCACTTCAGAAGGAAGAATACAGTGTTGGAAAAGCAGGTCATCTTCTCTACCTGCTCCTTCTTTCAGGACAACACCCCATGGCCACAGTATGGAAACGTGCATGTGGCCTGGCAGTTCCACAGTGCTCAGTCACCACAACCCTCTGAACCATTCTAATCAAAATGAAGGTGTGAGCTGTTCATAAAAAACATCAGAAGGGCCTCTTGTATATTCAAAAGATTACAGTCTTTTTCTTTAGGCAAATGACATTGTAATAAACCACTTCTAAAAATGCAGTTTACTGAAGAACCATATGCTGTGAAAATAAAATTTGGCAGTAAAATGGGCGAAAAGTCAAGTTAGCTTTTATTTAAGTTCTGAGAGATCTTCCCTATCTTGAAACCGACAATGTAATATTTTGATTAATAAGTTGGTAAAACAGTGACAGCAAAAAGTATAGAGGCACCTCTGTACTAAGTTTTAAATGGAAATAGCAAACCCTTTTGAAATGGAATACAATCAATTCTGATACACAACACAGAGGAATTCTCTAGTCCTAAGCTGTCATTCTACCAGCAAAACGTGTATTTCAGGCTAAGAAGAAAAATCTTCTCTGAAAAGATTAATATCACAAAATAAATCCCAAGTTATCTGCATCAAGAATACAAAGTCTTTTTTTTTTCCCAATTTTGCAATACTTAAGAGTCACCAAGTTAATTAATTGCTGTTTAAATTTTTAAACCACAGCTATAGGTTACCTGGTTATTATTTGAAAAGTGCATATGAACACATTTAACAGACAAGGCAATTCAAGATTTAGATCTCCAGAACTACAGAGGTGCAGGGCTGACAAGCACATCTCAAAACTAAGATTTCTGTCTGCCCTGAATTATACACAGGGTGATCCTGCCCTCACCTTCTCGTATCTCACACAGATAAAGGATCATCATTCCAGAAACACCCACTGAGTTTGAAAAGTATCTCACATACAAGAACACAGACTGAGCACTAGTTGAGCCCAGGGTTTTTCTAACTCTATGTCTGAGAAAATCTTTAAAAATTAATATACCCAAAGAACACTCTGCTTCCAAAGAGACACTTGAGTTATTAATTTTAATGCTGGCAGCATTTAGAACTCCAGTTTCTTCAAGAGGATTCTTGATGTCACCTGTAAATTTAGGCAAGGCAGTTTATACCTTAAAATGCAGGGAGGCTTTTCCAGAGGGAAAGAGTGTTTTCAAACTGCTCCTTTAAAGAAGAAGTGTTATTTAAAGTACCCCACGAATGCTTTACCTCCTATTGTACAGATCAGACTTGCTGAACTCCTGCTTTATAATCATTAACCATGGGTTACGTGGGTGCTGAATGACCACTTGCTGTTCTTTGACCCTTTCAGTTCTAATGTATTGCAACTTCACCAAAAATAACATAACTCCCTGAAGGAGAGGTTTGTGTTCCTCGGTAGTCTGAGCCCTATTTGATCTAATTTCAAACTCCCTGGGGGGTCTTGTGTGACCAAGTTCACCCCTTCTCAAGAGGAAAAATGCAGTCACATTGAGGAGTTCCCTCAATAAAGACTCATTCACGGGCTGGATGCTTTGCTTTCACCAGCTGCTCTTCACACAGCAACTTCAAAGCCTGCTCACCTACCTCACAGATGCAAATCCTGCTCCTTTTCCTGAAAGCTGAGAGATTTTTTCCTTTTCCCCTTGTATGCACCTCTAAAAATAGAGCCTGAAGCTTGATCTGAGCTCTCAGGAGTGACCCACTCTCCTGCTACAACTTAAGAAGAAATATGTTGGTCCCTCCTGAAAATACCATTCAGCTCCACGTGACAGGTCTCAGGCTTTGACCAGGCACTGCTGGGAACCCAGAAAACTCTGCACACAAATGTAGATTATCTCTGGCTCTGCCTGGAGCACAGGAGTGGCAACTGCCCATCACTGAAGTGAACCAGAAGCCAGGTAACAATGGCAAGCACAGTGTGCAGGCAGAGTTATTTCTGGGATTTCTAATTTTTAAAAAAAAGGCAACGAAAAGACCTTTTTGAAATTGCAACAACCATTCCTTCTTAAAAAAACAGCCCTATTGCATTTTGTCATGTGTTTGTATTTTCATATTTTGGGGTCTAGTTAGAGAAAATGATTTATTCTATAAATAATACATAACTTATTCTACTGTCATTTTCACATGTAGTAAACCTCCCAACCTTCCAAGTGAACAGCTCTCACTGGAACAAGAAAGCTACAGTGTAACCAAGATGATGCCTTGAACATCACCTAATGCATAATTTCCAGATACATAACATTTTTATTCTGCAGTTATTAAAGAAATGGTTCATACTTTATATAAAAATGTATCTGTCCAGCAGCAGGTGGAGACAAATCTATTCACACCGACAAAACATGAACCCAAAAAAGGCCAGTTCTCCTTCCCTTATCGCTTCCTTTCCCTTCCTGCTCCACAGAAATAAAAAACCAACCCAAAAGGAAGTAAATGGTGAGAATGTGCATCACAATTCATCTGTCATATCGTTTAGAACCACAGTTCCTGTGGGGGAATGGCCATTTTGGGGGAGTAAATGTCCACGTACATGTTACTGTTGCTGACTGGTAAGTCAACTAAAATGGGACTTAAAACTCACAGTGGAACAAGGATTACAGCACAGTGTCACCTAATTTAACACCTAATTCCTTACTCTAGGGAACAGTTAGGACAAAACAGACACATCAAACCCTGAAACCCAAGTTATGTATCCTGGATGTTGAATTTTCATTTCAAAAGAGCAGTGGGAGCAACTCAGGCTGCACTGGAGTAAATCTAAAGGTAACGGAGCCAGCCTTCAGAGCTGCTTTGCTAACTCAATTCCCAGCTCTGTGTTAGGAATTAGACACCACAACCTCTGGAAACAAAACCATTCAGGAGCACAGTTAATAAGTGAAAACACCAATCAAGTGTAGCCAAGGAAACTCTGCTACACCAGGAGTAAAGAAGCACCATGAAAGGAGGTAAAGATAAGGCATCAAAGTACCTTCAGCAAAACCCAGGGCACGACCAAAGGTCAGGTGCATTCCTCAGAAACACGACTTGGACAGAGGAATTTGAGTATTTTTTACCCAGCTTAATGGCTGCCAAGAAAGCGATTTTCATCAACAAGTGCTGGGAGGAAGATTCAGAACCCTACTGACACTACAGGCAGTTGCAGCGAGGAAGAACTGCTGCCGAACAGGGGATGCAGGGAAAGGCCCTTGTCCAGCACCCTCTTGGAAGGCACTGCTGAAGGAGAGGAACACGCTGTGTGAGCGCTCAGGGCCACAGCCAGAGCTGAGGAACAGCCTCACCTCCATCAGTCCTCCACTGCCATATCTGCAAGCCTGGGTTTCAGGTCCTGTGTTGCCAAGCACAGAAGTCCAAACAGCTATTTCTGGGCTGCTCGTGGTTTGCCCCAATGTTTACCCCAACCACACAAACTGCCCAAGCCACTGCCAAAGTCTCAAGTCAGGGTCAAGCCTTCACAGCTTGCAATAATCTACAAGCATAAAAAGAGAGGTAAAAGGCTGCGCTTCAAATTCAAGGAAATCAAATTACAAGCAATTCTATTTGTTCTGAAAGCACAGGAATGAAATGGTTGGTGCCCATTTGCACACAGCAAAGGACTCAGAAAGAATGAGAGTTCACGACCAATTTCATCACCCCTTTATCCATATATTTTCGTTCATCTGTTTAGTTAGACGATGATTTTCAAGAAGTTCTGGGTTACAGTGTGTTTGCTGCAGCTAAGAAAAAATAAAGACAAAACCAAGAGCCTGCAAATGTTTGTCAGCAAGACAGAGTAAACATCCATAATAATGGATACACTTCAGATCTTCCCTTTTGAGTTAAAACATAAGGGAAAAGAGGAAAGTTGTCATACTTCAGGGAGAGCACGCAGCCTTCAGTGGCCTAGCAAATAATTTGAAAGCATTTAAAATATTCTGTGTTATTAAAGAGTTTGCGTTTTCTTCAATAGGAATTAATTCAGCCTAAAACCACCATTTAATTATTACATGTCACTTAAAATACTCATTTTTGAGGTGTAAGCTTACCTACAATAACTAATAAATCACATATATGAAAATGGGAAAGGCCTGTTGCAAGTCATCATTAAATACAACAGACCATTGAGCATAAGAGCTTTCAATTAAGTTTATATCACTAATAAAATAGGCCAGTCAAAGCATTTAATGAGAAAAACTGTCTGTTTTCTAAGGAAAAAGAATTATTCTTGTACGTCAAATAAGAACAAAAGAGGCTGGAGATGCATCAAACTACATGTACAAGTTATTTCCACGAAACAGAAATAAATTATGAAGAGAGAAACTATAAATACTGGTCCTTTCTTCCCTCTGTCACCACAGCAATTTAAACTCGGAAACAGAAAGAGGAACTTGATCTTGCAATTAACCCCAGCTTGTTCATTTTACACACACAGCACCAAATCCCTGGCTGCAGGGATGACCAACACCTTGATGGCCAACTGACTAGGAAATATACTAAAACAGGGATTCCACTGCAAATGTTTCAGTATTTTTATATAGAAATACATATATTTATATTATACACGATAAATATCTCAGTATTTCATGTATATGTGCCTGAAGCACAAGCAATCTTCGTGCACACAATCATTTATTTTCCCAAGAGAAACGATTCTTGCAAAACATCAGAAGATCAAAGGGAAATTCTAGGGGAAATTATTCAAAATGTGGTTTTGTGTTTATATAATGTGCCTTAGAAAAGGTAAAATGGGACTGAAAAGTAACAGTAAGTTTTCTAGCCACTTACCTACCTGAGCTACAGAAAAAAACCTTTCTAGAAAGGGAACAAAGCAAACACTAAAGAATTCTCAGAAATCCACCTGTTTGGCTCAGACTGTCCATCCCTAAGAACACATTCATTTTTTCAGGTTTTTACTACAGCTTCAGGAAACCAAGACGTTTTTAGGTCTTCTCACTTTGAGGTAAGTGGGACAGCTTTGATCATTTAAAATGCAAAAATAAGAACTCACTAAGGGGGGAAAACCAGGGCTAAACAGGTTAGTAAGAGAAGTGCTCAACTCCAACACAGCCATAGGACTTGGGAATTTGGAAACTGCTGCAAATGCTCCTGTGTTCCAAGGGCAGGGGGAAATAATACTAATTGAAAAAGGACTTCAGCATGGGATTGAAGGTCAAATTTTGCAAGGTTATAAAGGTGCTGTTTCTGAGCTGAGCAGGAAAGACAGGTCCTGGATAGAATGAACTCACAACTTCCCTGAAGGAATTTCCATAGTCTTCCCTTTCCACGTCAGCTTGGAAATTATGGGAGAGACTTGAATTTGTCCCCCAGGAAGGGCCCCCATGCAGCTGACACGTTTCTCCCAAGAGAAGTGAACAGGAAGCTCCCTCCCGGGCTTTGGATTAAAAAAAACTCCTGAGAAGGCTCCATGTGAAGATCTAAGGGAAAGATTGCTGGGATGGATTAGGGAAAGGCGGGGATGGGCACAGGCTGCACAGTGTGCCTACATCCCCATCCCACTGGAGCTTCTCCTGAGGGAGGAACGGGAAGATAAGGAACAGCTCCAAGCAACTCCAAAGAGGTAACTCTCAGTTCCTGCAAGAAGAGATTTAACTATGAAAGTCAAGACAAGAAAAAAATAGAGGGGTTTTTGTTTTGTTTGAAAGAAGGTTGTACAAAAGAGCCTTAAAAAGTGGAAGGCAGGAATGTTATCTTACTATTTTAAAAAGCGGCGAGTGTAACAGCACAGCCTCCTCACAACATGAGTTGCTTTTTCAGGCCTTAGCGCTCACACTCGGCTCATCAACAGACAGAAACCACCCAAATGTGGGGAAGGGAGGAGCTTTCAGGGCCTTTTCTAATTTTTTAGATTTCAAACCAGCATCATCTCCAACACAGTAGTTCTACCTCGCTGCCAAATCCCTGCTATTCCAGGAGGAATAATTTAGGTAGAAGATACAACTGCTACCCAAGCTGCTAAAAGGAAAAACTGAACAATCACCTCAGAAATGTAACAGTGATTTCCCACTGCTTGTATGTACCTGAAGCCTCCTGTTTAATTGTTATTTTACAACATTCGGCTTTCCTCCCTGTGTAAAAAGTCCAAAGATGTAAACATTGTAATACAGGGGTAAAATGCAAAAGTGATCTTACATAAAGTGCTGTCAAATGGACACAACAAACAAGGGGAATGTACTTTAAACTAGTCTTTGGGCAGGATTTTTCACATGGAGATTTTCAAACAGATAGACATGCATAAAATGATACACAGTATCTTCAGCCAGCACGGAGAAAACACATTTTCTTACCTAGTGCCTCTAGCACATACACTGCAGGTATTAACAGGGACAGAATTTAGCACAGCCACATCTTAGCACATTTTTCTTTAACTTAGTCTGACTGCAGCAGAAACCAAGCACACACAAACCCAATCATTCTGACACCAGCCAAGTGCTCAGGCTCTTAAGAACTGCTACAAAAGCAGCTGAAAGCTTTCTTTTCTGCACAGCTCTTGAAAAACAGCACCCGTGAAGCTGTAAACATGACATGTCCTAAAAGTCCCAGATAAACCACACTCTCCCTCTCTGCAATTAGCAATTCCAGCAGCCTTGGTGAGATGCTGACTTACAGTTATTTGCTGGGAACTTGATTCCAAAAGCTCGTCACACAAGAAGCTCTGAGGCTGTGCAGTCAAATTAGAGGCAGGAAACTGCCAAACCGAGGAAGGGGCAGAGGGCTGGTTGGGAAAGTCTCCCCCCTGAGCTCTGTTCGCTGCCGGGGTGTCACACAGGCACACACAGCATCCCGCTCTTCACCACTGACAGAGCTCCCAGAGCTCCCACTCACCGCTCCCAGCAGCAGCTGCTCCCAGTGACCTGTGCTCAGGTACCACGATGTCACCTGGGGGGTTCAGAACGGGATTAGGAAATGGAATATTTAAATAGACACAGCCAGGGCACGCAACGGCCCCTGACACTGCTACAAGTAGTTCAGTCTTCACAACAGGGAAAAATAACTTCTGTGGAGGCACGAGAAAAATCGAACATTTTAGGGCTTACACAAAACCCAGGGAAGATTTCCCAGCCAGAATAACCAGGTAATTCCAGTAGCTCGTTGAAAATATGATTCAATTAATTCACTGCAAGCAAGACTGACTATTGAAAAACTTTTTTTGGGGGTGTTGTTTTAGCTAAGTTTTGACAAAGGAGAAGTTCCATGTGCATAGGAAAAGTTACTTTATTTAAAACATGACAGAAAACCTGATGCTGCATGTTCAAGTTCACTGCCTCACTGTGATGACAGTATTACAGTTCTCTTATAGAAGGGGGATCTCTTCAAAGTTGCAATATTTTAGTTCTGTAGCATAAGCACTTAGAACCCTTACAAATTATTTTGTTAATTTGAATGTAACGTTCTTGGCAATAAAACAAAGCCTTTATTCTGTATCCAAGTCTACTACATTATTATCCCAATATTCTGTCAAATTCCTGATGCAACCATAACACACAAAACCTGGTTATTTTATATCTCCTCTGCAGCAGCAACTAAACCAAAGACTCTTTCCACACGAACACTGCAGACCTCTAATCAGCCAGATCAGATTCCTTTGCCATTTTCCTTTACTATTTCATGACCTTCTAAGTCTTTATCATTCCATTCTTCCATACTTGTAACTTACAAAGGAGGCACAAAGTCCCGGTAAAACCTTGCCTCACACACTGCCAGCTGTCAGAATGTAGCAATTTCTGCCATCCTTATTAAAGTTTTACAACCCAAAAGTGCAACTAAAACAAAGCAACCTGATTTGCTTCCCTTTCTTCATGAAAAGGGGTTGTATATATAAGATTTAGCAGCAGGTATCAGGGCTCCAAACAACCTTTAGAGCTTTTTTTTCTTGAAAGGTGATTTAGAAACCAGGAATATAAAGACGTGATTAAAATCCTGCCTTGTCATAGGCCAACAATATAAAATGCACAAGGAATGCAAAACCTGCAAGATGTTTCATATTGCTCATGGCCAGGGAACACCGGGACAGTTAAAACCAAGGGGATATAATGTTGCCTAAAAGAGTTATTTGCTCGATATTTTACTGGTGCCAAAAAGCACTGCAGATCACCCTGCAAGGGAACAACCCTCAAATGTTCTTTTTGGGAAAGACATGTAGTCTATACACAGTGTCAGGACAGATGTGATGGGAATGGGAATCCACACAAAACAGCCTTGGGAAAGAAAACGATAAATCGGAAAATGCTGACACTGCAGAGAAATTACTACAAATTAACAAAGAACTGAAAGTAAAGAGACAAAAAGCATCATTGGAAGCAGTAAAAAAAAAGAAAAAAGGCAGAGGTGCTGTGTAACAGGAGATGGACAGCAAAACAAGGCAGAAAAAATGAGCCCTGGTCCCTCCCAAACCTGCAATGCCAAAGGCAAGGAGCAGAAGGAACGACAGCAGAGAAGGCAAGAGCAGCAGCTCCAGCAGCTGGTTCTGCCCTCCTCACAAACACTCACAGTGAAACAGCCTGGCAGCGGCTCAGGAACATCTGTCCCCAGAGAGCACAATGCCCACTGCCCTTCCTCCCTGGACCAGCCTCCTGCTCAGCACATGGGAACCAAACTCATGACATGGTAACTCAGACCAGGATGATTATGCAGCCAACTGCCCACTTCTCTTTCCAAATATTATATTCCACCAAGCTTCGTATTTGTTAAGTGAGACATGCTGAGGTTCTACCGGTATTCTTCCAAATTCAGTCTTCCTTTATTATTTTTTTAGGATTATTTATTCATTTTTTATTATCTGTTCATTACTACACTACTGAAATCAAGATAACCCTTTCAACTGGTCACAAGTGGTCACCCTTTTGGGAGACAGACAAAAGGAGGACGAAGTTATTTTTTAAGTTAATAAGTAATTTAAGATATTTAGCCTTACATTTACAGAGAAAGTGATATAAAAATCTCATCCTGGCTTGTCCAGGTAAACCTTTGGGTGCTGTACAATGTCTACCCAAGCAGTGGAGAAATAAAAATTATTACTATTCTGCAGAGAAACTTAGAAAAAGCAATTTAACCCATTAATTCCTCAGATGCATTAAAGTTCACTGAAGGCAAGCTGAGATTGTGAGACACTCCACATACAGAATCATCAGAAGCAGTCGGTAAAAAAAGCTGAGAAGCAGAAATCCCCATGTACCAAAAACCTTCCAACAGTCTGAGTAAAGACAGGAGCCTGATCTGGCATTGGAAAAGGGATGAAAACCCTGGTGAGGTTTTACCACTCCCATCTTCCCTGAAAGAACAATCACCTGAACTTCTACCCACCGGGTAGTTCCAGTGTTTTCAACCACCAGAACACAGAAACAGACATTTTCTTGCAAAAACTACAAACATTTTGAAGATATATTCACTAGGAATCCTGACTCGAGATTGAGAAAGTCAGCAGTGGACAGGGGATTTTGCAATATGTACAGAAAGTCAAAATTCACACTCATTTAGCTTTCAAGTTAGCTGTGATGCAAGTGGGAAAGTGCATTGCAGCCTTGAGACATATACATATCTATATACAGACATATATAAAAGGGGCATATGAGAAAGATGGAGTGATACCTTTTATCAGGGCCTGGGGTGATAGGATGAGACGTGAGGGTTTTCAACTGAAAATGGGCAGGTTTAGATTGGACATAAAGAAGAAACTTTTAATAAAGAGGGTGGTGAGACACAAGAGCAGGTTGCCCAGCAAGCTGTGGATGCCCCTTTGTGTTAACACTTCCAGGGAACATTTACATTTCTTGCCTCAGAGCACTCCAGGTATAACTGATCGAAAAAGAAATTTCTGTTGTACAAATTCATAAATATAAGGAAACGTTTGGACAGGGAAATTTCTGTATCATACAGACCTGAGAGCAAAACAATTTTATTGAGGACTCAAGCTGCAGGCTCTTCTTTAAGCAGCAAATTAATTTGAGCTTCCAGCAGAGAACATGATTGCTTGAGCCACCTGAATTTCCTTCCAACTAACTTGATGACATCAGGTCAATCACAACAGGCAGTCCAGGCCAGGGAATATACCTGGCCAGCTCCAAGGTCACAGCTACACTGGCTCTGGATTGGCAAATTCCACAGTTATTGGGTTCCAGGCTGGGCTTTGGTTTTTTCCCACATTCAGAACTTACAGGGTACCTGTGAGTGACTCCAGTGAGCAGCTGCAGCACCACTGCCACTTATGTCAAGCAGCCCCAGGACAGTAGAGCTTCCTTTTTCGAGGGATACTTTAGATGCTTGTAAAGAGAAAACACCTACTAGATTTGGATGTTCCACATGACTGTCACTCACTACAGGGAGAGACGAAAACAAAACCTGCCAGCAATTTGAGTGAGTATTTCTGAGAAAGAAACACAACACAGGACTCAGCCGTCACTGAGATGACTTTGACACCAGGAAGTCAAACCAACCAAGAGAATTGCACCCTACACTGAACTAAAAGAGCAGTGCCAGATAAAAACCCCTCAAGAGGAAGAAAAGGTACCTGTACAGCACCTAAATGAAGGTATTGAGAGGATAATCACTTTGTAACAACCTGTGACCAGAAATCAAAGGCCCGCTCCACCAAGTCTTCCTGAAATACATATTTTTGCCTCCATTACTTATTTCTAAAACGGGGATAAAAGGGCTTCTCTGCCCCATGAGTATTACAAGAATAATTACAGTAAAAACAGAAAGGAAGGCTGGATTACTGTCTTAAACAAAAGTACTGAAATGGATATGTTTATTCATTTTACTATCAAAATACAAATCCAAAAGGAGCTTTCCCCATCCATAAAGGCTCCCACTCCATTATCATTGACACTTTCATGCAGAGCACCCCTGTACTGCTATCTTTGAAAAAGAAAGACCACAGCTACCTGAAATATATATATAAATATATATATAAAAATATATACTAAAGACAAAAAACAGCTGAGATCTTTAGCCAGTCCACTTAAACCTTTCCCTAATCAACTACTATCCATTTAATTCAGTTCTGAAATAACAGAAGAGTAGCTTTCATTGATAAACTATTTTTCAGTTCAAGGATTAAATAAAAAAAGCTGTGTTATATTCTTACTATGTTGAGCAGTTCCTCAGCAAAAACAAGTCAAATACTTTACATCCCTGTTCTTAACTAACAATTAGATAAATACCTCGTTTGCACAGTTTCCATACAGAAATTTCAACACCCCCACTTCCCCCTCAGCTTACACACTTCCAGCCACAAAAACACGTTTATCCTTAACGTTCAAAGATATATTTATACACATGATATATTTATATATGTACATGATATATTTAAATAACAGCAGAAGAGCAGAGGGGAAGTCCTCAAACATGTACAGGTTTATAGTCAGACACGAGGAGTTTAATTCTGAGACACAACCACTGTGCATAAAGCCACCTAATACATTCCTCGCAGGTGCAGGGGCACGGAAGACTGGCAGTGCCTTTCTGTCCTGTAGCACAACAGTGCACAGCTTTCAGTCCTTCACACAAAATTAACAGGCTCCTCTCAGACCCCGGGGAAGCAGTAGCAGTCTGACCAGGTGTCCAGTCCACCTCTGCAGGTTAAACGCCTATTATGTTTCCCCCTTCAGTCAGCGAGACTCGCCCCTGAGATCCAGGTCCTCCCCAGTGCACATCCCCGAGCCACGGAGCAGAAGTGGGATGTGTGGGGCCTCTAGGAAGGAGCACTAAATTCAGCAGGTGTAAACTCACAGCTTTGAGGTCTTGTTCAGAAATAACAGCACAGAACACTGTGCTGGACTACAAATCTGATGGACCTCATGAGGCAGTACCATACCTGTGTGTGTGTATATATATATATATATATATATATATATGTACACAGAGCACACGATCCAGCAAATTAACCAGTCCGTGAGGAAACAATCAGCTCACACATGTGACAACGCAAGATGAAGATGCTCAACAACTGCACTAAATCACTCCTATGTGCCCTGTAAAAGGCAGAGAGAGAGCACAACAATAGGGTTCCGTCCCTAAAAAAACCCACGAAAAGCACCCTGCGTGCAGGAACTTCGAAAGAAAATTAACCATATGCAGTTAAAAAAAAAAAAAACAAAAACAAAAACCAAAACAACAAAAACCAAAACCACAGCAAAACACCTGCTCGGACACAGCTTTGGAATACAGAATGAACCGCCTCTGAGTAAAAGCATACATACAGTTTTTCAGTATAGCAAGCAAGGGCGAGCGAACAGGCCCCGGGGCGCCGATGGCACGGGCTGACAGGTCCGGAGGTGCGGGGAACACCCCCGGCCGTGCCCGGAGCCGACGGAAGCCACCACGACAAATCTTAGGGTGGATTTTGCGGCACCGGCCGCGTCGAGCTCGGATGGACAGAGCCAGGGACGCATCCAGCACTCAGGGGAAACGCGCGGCCGCGCCACGGAGGAGCCCGGCCGGGGCACAACGCGGATTTCGTGCCGTTCACAGCGCTCTGAGGAGGCACAAAAAGCCCCCGCGAATGGACGAGCGCTGCCGGAGGACGCCAGTCCCTCTCCCCCTCCCTCAGCAACAGGGCGCGGCCACCTGCGCGGCCCCACCCGCCCCCCGCTCGCCCTGCCCCGCTGCGGGCGCCGTGAGGGGTCCCGGCCGAGCCCAG
>JAWMRA010000016.1:19388733-19480551 GCA_035584735.1 Pseudotriccus pelzelni
ACACAGCTCCAGCCATTCCCTGGGTGCTGTCCCTGGTCACACAGAGCAGAGCTCAGTCCTGCCCCTCCTCTGCCCCTCTCAGGCAGCTGGAACCGCGATGAGACCTCCCCTCAGTCACTTCTCCAGCTGACCAGACCTGGGAATGGAAACATCACCAAACCATCAGGTGTCTTCTCCAAGTACAATAGCAGTACAAACAACCGGTTTTGCATAAAAGCACCTAAAAAGATCAGGTCGGGGGAATCAAACACTGAATTCAGATGAGGGTACTGATCTAACTGATGTGTTGGACAGTCGGTGAAAGGAGAACGATGCTGTGGGCAGGGACAAAAAGTGTGCAGAAAAGGCAGAACGAATCACACCAGTGCACAAGCAGGAGCGCATTAAAAGGAAACGTTTGCTTAAACAGAATGAACAAAGTGACAGCAAGAAGTAGTAAAAGTGTCACTGGGGACAGAAAGTCTGTGTCTAAAACAGGAATTAAGTTCCCATTGAAGAGAGTTGCAGGCTCAGGTGGTGGCAGCCACAATGACGTGCCCAGATCAGTGAGGCCACAGTGGCAAGAAACGAAACACTGAGGAATCTCAGTTATACCCCTGGGAATTGGTTACAGCCCTACAGTAGTAGGAATGCCATGACTGAATCAGTGCACTTTATTAAGGACTAAATAAAGGGCAAAACTGGCAAGCAGCAAGAGGAAAACTTCTGTGTGAGGAGTGAGTGCACATGTTTGGGTACATCAGCTGAAGGTAGGAATGTAATACAAGTTCACAAAGATTGGTGACCTGAAATAGGTGAACAGGGAATAATTGTTTACTGCCTCTTCCAATAGAAGAGCTAGAGGGTAGCAGGTGGAACTACCAAACTCAGAACAAGCAAAAGAGCAATTATTTCTTCATTCGCATATAATTAAGCTGTAGAACACCTTGCCAGAGAACAAAATCTAGTAAAAGTTTACCTGGACTCAAAAAGGAACTGGAGAAACACAAGAAAGAAAAAAAATCCATCAGAGATTACCAAAGACTTCTCCTATAGTCAAAAAACGCCCCAACCCACAGAAGGCCCTGCAGTATTTGGGGACACGTTACTAATGTGCTTGTTCTTGCCTTTTCTCCCTGAGGCATCCTGATGATGGCTGGCCTCCCCTAAAAGGCTGCTCTTGGATTCATCATTTTTTGCAGCAGAATAAAACCCAAATGCCTTGTTTTGAAAAGTCTTTGACCCAATCAAGCTAAAAACCACAGGATGAGGGAAAAAAAAGTCTCTGTTAGCAATTTACCTATGTAATATCCCACAGAGTAATGGTCAAGACAACCCATTTTTGTTCAACAAGTTCTAAGATTTTTTTATAGTTTTGTACCCCTACTCTTCTGTCTAAAACCATAATAAAACTCTAATGTGAATGAGGAGCTTCTTTGTTGATGAGACCACTGTGCAAACAAACATCACCAAAAACGGGGTAAATTATAAATGCATTTTAAAGCATTCTTAGAGTATTTAAAATACAGCATCTAAAGGATGCTGTGCAAGAAATAAACCTAAAAATTTCAACAGATACATGAAAATACATTCAGTGCAGAAGAGAAAGCAGAATAAGCAGACACTGGGCTGTAACAGTGCTCTTGTACATGGTCACGTGCCCCACACCCACACATTTCCATTAACCACGACATGAAGACAGACCTTATCACTGACTGCAGCTTTTATGGCTGGCAGGCTCCACCAGCAGCCAAGTGTAGAATAGTTCTCAAGGAATTTCTTAGCTTTGCAGATACTTAATGATTTAAGTTACGCACACTTAGATATGAAGGTCGTAAACCCGCGAGGTTTTCTTGGTTTGTTTGTCGAGCCTTGACACACCCATCAATCACCCTGCAGTCCTGAGAGCCCAGGATTCCCACCTTCCTGTTTGCCTGGCTGCAGGGGGAGGGCTGTTCCCACACGCTCGCTGATCTCAGTGTTTAAGTGATGCTGGAGGATCACTGCTATTTATCTTTGTGAATTCTCACATGAAGCTGGTTTATTAGATAGCAGCTGTTGGCATTTGATATTAACCACAATCTTGGTAAGTCTCAGCATCCAGAAATCAAGGGACTTGCCCAGTTTCTCTTTCAGAGCTAGAGCCCGACTGCCTGAGGTGCTGTCTGCACCTATAGCCACCTGGCCTTCAGGACCTCCCCAGCTCAAAGAAAAGCCAGGATGGCAAGTAATGCAGGATGAGGAGGCCTGTTCCATCTCCCTAAGCTGGCAGGTACTGTCAAAATTCGTGAGAACCCAGAGGAAGCCCACAGCATTCTAGTCTCCAGTAGTACCAGTAGGTCTAAAACAAGGCTGTAAAATAAGGGGAACGAGAGTTATATTTGCTCAGGCAACACCTGTGGCTGTCACCAGAAATCAGCCACCTCGTTGGAAAGTTGGCTTTCGTTAAATGAAAACGTAGCACTCGCATCCTTTGGAAAGTGCAGGGGCTCCTGAAACTCATTTGGGCAGCCTGAGGACACACCAGAGGACAGATTAGCTCTCCAACCACCCGCAGCAATGCATCAGCAGGGTAAAAATAACAAAAAACAGTGAGAAGAGTTTCATGGGCCAGGCCAGGGACACCTGAACCACAGCTTTCCAGTGGGCAGCATAATTCCTCCTCTCCCCCTCCTTCACAAGCATAAGCAGAGGACTTCAAAACCCGCAAATGTCCAGAGTTCAGCAGGTAACGTCCCTGACTGCAGAACATTCATGCTCAATTCCATTTCCAAAACAGGCTCCACCTCGGCTTCAAAGCACAGAGGGAAGCCAAGAGAAAGCCACAGGATCATGCAAGTTTCAAGGAAAGGAGGCTGTAGATGGTACCTCTGTTATCTCCGTGCTCTCAGCCCCCTTAAAACAGAAATAATCCTTCCTGATGACTGCACATCCCTCAAGTCCCACCCTCTGGCTCTCCTCTTTCCCAGCCTCACTTGGACTAAGGCAGATTTATTCTAATATTCAGCCCTACAAGACCTATTTTACATCAATGATTTCCTATTATTTTAGATGAGCTGCTGCATTATTTATTAGTTTTAAATGTATTGTTATGTAATCACATCAAATGTATTTAGGCAATGAAGATGAAGGTATGATAATGAAAGAACAATGTGCAATTTAACTTCGGCCCTTTTTCTAAAGCTGTTAGTGGTTATCCTTTATTTTTAGCAACCACATTTAACTCTTCATCCTCTTCTGGTCCAAACATGACACCAGCGCTATGACCAATTCCACTCCTCCTATTTTTGTAAGATCTTTTTTTGTACTGCGGTGCCTAGGACAAGACTCAACGTCCAGCATGAGACCGTGCTTTTTATCTAGGGCTTGTTCTTAACTACTTTTCCACAATGCAGGATAATTTTGGATCATTACAGAAAATGGGATTTAGATGTGAAATACCTCAATTAACTGTTTTTCGCTTTTACTGCCTTCTTTTTTTCCAGCAGACACTGCTAACATTGGCATGCCTTGCTGTTGTCATGGCAATGAAAGGAGTCTATATGGGTTTGGATGTGACTCAGAAATCATTTTATACAGAAATGGGACAACAATTAGAATAATGGACATTGGGTATTCCTGTGCCACCACTTAATAAATGGTCTACAGGAAAGAAAAGAAAGATCCCAAATCAGCAACAAAAGGGACTGAACAAAAGCTCCTTGATTGGACACGAGACACCAAATTGTTACTTGTGACCCTATCTTGCAGTTAGGGCTGTGTGGGCAAAGCTTTGTCACTCCTGACGGTTATTAAAATTACAGTGATCTGCCTGGGCTGTTACTTAACCAGCCCAGGACCAGATTTGCCCAAGTAAGTGCTGCTCTTGGTGTTCAGAAATACCTGAGGAGTTTTGTATTGCAGACTCATCCCAATAAACATTGGGATTTCAATTGTCTTGAAACACTCCTGTCTCTGTGAAGGCTCGTTCAAACGCAGGGCCAGAGAGTTCACAATTTGCACGAGGCAAAAGAGGAATATTTTGGAGAAGCAAGTTTGCCAATTAAAAGATGAGGGAAGGAGCTGTGTCAGTCCCTGATCATGTGGGGAGGAGGCAGTGGCAAACACTAAGGAACACAACCAGAGCCAGCCCACACCAAGCTAGGAAGTGTCTGGAAAAATTATTTTGAGCTAGGCTATAAATACCGTTCACCTATGTCTGCTGCATCTTGCTCATCACAACACTCCTCTTCTCCTGGGGATCCAAGGTACGTGAGGGAAGCTGCTATTGCACGGTTTGCCTGTGCAGAGATGCCAAGTGTGGAGGCACTGAAATATATGGATCTGTGTCACTCCCTAATTTCATCTTCCTACTCCTGTTCTGCCGTGCCAGTTCTCTGCCCGGCACTTCCCTGCGTGCCCAGCTGAGCCACAGGGGCTGGTCTTTGTTAGGAAGCAGCCCAAAGGCAGCTCCCCGGGGCCAGCTGGCTCTGCCCCGGCAGGGATCATCACTGCCCCATCTCTGCAGCTTCGGAGCTCAGCACTGCAGGAGGTGTGGCACTTCCCTTCTTCTGCTCTTGGACCCACCTGAGTGCAGAGGAGGAACCAGACTGAAGTAACCTCAGATTTAAGATCTGATTCAATCCATCTTCATCTGTCCTTGTCTTTAGCTGGCTGGTAACTTTTTCAAGCTGTTTTACTCAAACTAGCTCTGTATCAACGTTCTGCACCTGAGAAATGCCCTTGGCCAGGCCAAGCCAGGAAACATTCCAGAGAACAAATGGGAAAAGCACATGGGAATTTGCACTGGAAGACAACAAATGAGAATACATAGGGGAAAATAAAAGCATTATATGTAAACAACTAAGTAACAACTGAATTCATACACAAGACTAGTTCCAAACTATTCTATGCATGGGTATGAAACATTCTGGGTATGTGGAGCAAGCAGGTTATTAGAACTTCAAAAGGAACACTAATTCTCCTTAGCTCAGTGTGGCAGCACCCAGTGCACAGCCAAAGTGCAGCTGAAATACTGTGTCATAGCAAGAGCTGTACGCATAAAGATAAGCAACAACTGCGTGCATGAAGGTACTGCGAAGAGGGAAACAATAAATGAGAAAGGCCCATGGTCAAAGTCCCATCCACAGGATTGCCGCTTCCCAGCTCTGCCCCTAGCAGGTGTTCGCAACACCTTCAGGGCCTTAGGGCACAGGTTTGGTGCTCTGCTTTCCTTTAAAAAACCCCGTTGTATAACCTTGTAGTGTGTCCTCACTTCCCGTCCCTTTATCCCACAGGAAAAGTCCCTGTCCCAGCTGCTCCCCCCTTCCTTAGTTTTTCCTACTCGGTGAGCAAGACCTTTGAACGGGAGCTGTGACATCCCCTTTGTGTCACTGCAGGGGCAGGGAGGTGCACGCAGACCGAGACTGGCTGTCCCTCTGCATCCCAGGGAGGGGGTCCCGCGCTGCCCTGGCCCTGGAGCAGCAGGAGCAAACAGAAGGTTGGTGCTGGCAGGACGCAGGGGCCGTACCTGCCAAATCTAGCACGTGGGAGATGTGTGCCTGCACACACCGCTGAGACCAGGCACTGCCAGCTGCCCCACAAAGCAGCACCCACAGCCTTTACAAGTTAATGTGTACGAGGAGTTGCATCACATGAGACCGGACTCAGTAGCAAAATAACACCCAAGCCCTTTTCAGCAAGCACCAGTGTCCTGGTTTGCTCCAGTGGAATCCGAAAGAGGTGAAAAATTTACGGAAGAAAGATCAAAGTTTATGCAGCCATCAGCACAACACTGACCCAGTCTCCATGGTCGTAAGGAGAAAAAAAACAGAACAGTTTATCCAGAGGGCTTCCATTTTTACCTCTTCCTATTTATTCCTCTCTGAAATAGGCACATGCCACTAGTTAGATGTAGACCTTGCTTTCTAATCACTCTAATCCTTCTGCACAAATGCAAAATATTACTGTCCTTCACCACAGCTGTTCCATGCACGATTCTGTGCATGATGCCCTCCGGCAAGAGGCATTTCATTTTTAAGTCAGAACACATAATTAATTTTCTGAAAGTTGTTAATAAATACTAAATCTGCGAAAAGAAGCATTGTATAGCTGTGATTGTTCAGTTTTTCTTTGCAGAATACAAATGCACAAAACCAGTAAAAGCTGTTGCCCAGACTTACAGCACTCAGAGGCCACGATTACACACAGTACTCAGGTGAATGTGTCACACGAAGCCTGAAGGCCTAAAAGATACTGTAACCCTTGTCTGTACAGCACATTCTAAACCACTGTTCGGCATTCTTAAGAAGAATTACTTTTTCCGTTTTATCTACATAATTCCTCGGATAAAAAAACGACTTTCCAAAACAATCTTTTTAGGTGAAAAAACCCCACAACTCTATTTCTGTCTGAGAATTCCTCTTGCTGAACTTGAGCTACAAAGGCAATTCATTTTTCTCTGAGCTTGTCATCTTTTAGAACTCTGGCAGTTATGTCACTCCATTTCATCAATTCACTATTTTTTCCCCTCTTTTTCTATTAGTCGTTCCTCATGTCTGCTCACTGCTGGTTTTTTTAACTGACTTTTCTTTGGCGTCTGTCAGTTCATTGATATTTTTCTAGTCTTTAACAGGAAGTGAATATTCTAACTGTTGTCTGAAAGCTGTACAATGAGGAATTATCCTTCTGCTTTCGTGAATCAATGACCACTCTGTAAGGCTAAAAGCAGTTTTTCTCTTCCCATTGTTTTCCCACTTCCTCTCGTCCCGTTTGTTCTTGCACTCTTTTTTTTTTTTTTCCAGCAAGCACCACAACACAAATAATACCCTCCCACGCCTTCCATTTGGAGATCTCACACTATTTTTCAAAAGGAATCCTCTTTCCCTGACATGGGGAAAACACAAGGTACAAATAGCAGTTACCTCAGCCCAGGGTGCGTAGCACAGGTTGTGTTCCAGCTCAGCATGTTCCCGCATATTCTCCTCAGCCAAGGAGACCCCTGCCCGTAGTGGTCTGTTTAGAAAGAGGTGGGTAAAGTTCAAGCATTGCTCTTTCCTGTCCCACTTCACTTCTTGGGCTGCTTCCACCACAAGCCCTCGCTGCTGCTGGGCCAAGGACGGGCCCCCTCCCGAGGGAGAGTAAAGGTCACTTGCAAAATTGATAACGGGAGAGAAACCTTTCTCTCGGAGCCCTGGCAACATCTTCACGGCAGAGAGGTGAAAAACTGAGCCTGGACAGATGAACCAGCTTTTCCAAAGCTGTTCTGGAGTTTCAGGAAGCAGAGCCGGGAACAGGGCTCCAGTCTCCACATCACCAGGGTTTAGCCCCAGAGCCCAGAGGTGCTGGATTGGGATGTGCTGGGAGGTCCCAAACTGGAAAGACAGTCACAGAGACACCAACAGACGTTTCCTCTTTGCTGGAGGTAGCTGAGCCCTAAGTCACCCAGATAAGAGATGAGCTAGAAGCACCAATAAACCTTTCAGCCAATTAACAAGGTGGTAAAAGACCAGGCCAGCTCTGCTGGTAAGTGTGGGATTGTGTCCCTCCCAAACTGTGCCGGTAAATCCATTGCCATCCAGAGGCACACTTCTCCCGTTTTTGCACCGTTGGTTACAGGCACGTGGCTCTTTATAACTTCACTTACTAACAACACTCACCCCCCAAAAAAACCACCAAAGCCCCACTCAGCCCTAGAATCAGACAGGCAACAACTTGAAGTCAAGAGGAGCCTTAACACACACAGCTTTAAGGTATTAGTTCAGTTTTTAGATACTAAGGGAAAAAACCCTGGTTTTCTGGACCTGGTCACATGGTTACCTGCAGCTATTTTTAATCTGTCCTGAGTCACCTGAGTTAAAGAATTAACTCCAGCCTGAATAACTGTCCAGCTGAGAAAAATGCTAGAAACTGAGCTGAGAACCCGTTTCTTGCTTCTCCAAAAGGAGTTAGGTGCATTTGGTAGGGGATTAAGTATTTCTTGCCTCCCGTGTGTCACGGATGTACAGCAAATGCACATTTGGATGGTTCCTAATAATGGGTTTGGGGCAGAAGAAGCAAAAGAGACGATTTTCTGTGAATGTGCCTCAGAAAAGAGGAACACATGCCCTTGGGGACATCCTCTGTTCACTCAGCTGGGGGTGCTAAACTGCAATACCTGCTCGTGATGGAGACACATTTTTGAAGGGTATAAGTAGCAAGGAGGGAGAGATGAGAAGCCAGTCACTGCTCCATGGCTGAGATTTCTTATTCTCCCGTTTTTCTAGGGGTGCAAAAGCCGATAAAGTCCTACCATCAAAATTTTAAGTAGGTATAGCCAGTAAATGGTGAACCTTTATTCTTTCTTTAACTGCATCAGATACAGTCTGAGCCTGGCTACACGTGTGATGTTTGGCTTCATATGTGGCTATAAACATAGATGAAATGACAATAAAAACATTAAAATAAAGATTCCACAGCAAGAATTGTGAAAGCAGATAGGAGCCGATCAAACTGATTTGAAAGAAAAAGGCCAAACAAAAAAAGAGCAGGACAAATACACATCAGTCAATTCACTTAAAACCCCATTGGGGTTCAGTATAACTTCCAGTATAACTTTCCACAACGTGACATCTCCCTAGGAAACGTCACTCCTAAAGCCGTAGTTCCTCCGGTGTTCCAACAGCACAACACACCACTTGGAAGCTGAAGCTGCCCATAAACTGTATCCCCTGGAGAAAGGTCTGGGTGTTTTCCAGCCCTCCCCCTGGAGGACTCTGCTCTGGCACCAGTTTTCAGTGAAGTCATCATTCCCTCTCGGACTAGGACAGCCCAGTGCCGCAGGCTCAAATTGCGATTCTAACTGAACGTTTTTTATAACAAATATAACATGAATATTCACAAAATCACAACTGTGAAATTGTACCAGGGGAAGGCAGTTTGCAATAAACTCACCCAAACCTCAAATCCAGCTATTTCAGAGCCCTGAATGCCGTTTACTTGGGACACAAAAGGGAACACAAGACACTCCCCAGAATATTTTTTAATAAATTCTCCTCCTTTCAAATTCTCTGTGTTTCGGATTTCTCTCTCTCACGTCTCCATTTCTGAAATACTTTCATTAAAATGACTGTTGGAGAAACCTCATCAGTCCTTGCTTTCTGGGTGCCAAGCAATGGGCAGCCTCTAATTGCTGTGAACAGTTTTGTTCAGTGTGTTATAAAGGAAGCACAGAATGTATTTTGCACTGTGCAGCCCCCTCCAAACTCCAGTAAAGAAGTATTATTACAGATAGAAATTAACCCTCCTGAGCTTGCAAAAAGCTCCAGCATTGCCCAACTGCCCAAGATATAATTAAATAAGGTCTTATGGTAGGCATACAATGCTGGATCTCATTCCAAGTGGTTTTGTCCTTAAAAAAATAGACTAAAGCTATACAGTAGCTGCAACAGTTGAATAAACATCCTTTAATGTTAATTGATAAACAACCATAACGTGTTGTCGTTTATCCACGGAAAGGCTGACGAGGGAGCACAAATATTGAACAGCTACATTTAGTGTTGTATTTATATGGGATTTGTTTTTAAAACACTAAGGAGCTCCGTCATTAAACACTTAAAAATGTCACTAAACACTTCCCCAGCCTAGCAGTGAGAGGCTGGTTTTGCCGCAGCTTGGATGTGCAGTGTAAGTGGGAATGACAGAGGACAATGATCCATTAGGTGCATGGAAGAATCCATAACCTCCAGTTAAGCTAAACGGGTTCAATGAAGTGGGTAATATTCAAAATCATCCTTTTTCCTGTTAAAGGAATTAGCTAACAGGGCAATTTCATGTGTTGAAATGATGCTGTGACTCAGCAGATTTGATCAGGCGTTTTACAAAGCCATTCTGTGCTAGGTGGCTTCATCTTATTACTCTGAAGATTTATCCTACTTTTTAAAATATATCCCTCTTTATGCTGCAGATAAAGCAACCACAGATAGTGAGCAGTTTCCAGCATGGAAAAGATAAAAGAAACACAATAATACAGTTCTGATTAAAGATTTTCTTCCACCACGTACTTAAATAATCAGCCAGAATGACCGAGAAAGCAACATGAAAAGGGTGAATACAGCACACCAAAAAAAAAAAAAAAAAAACAAACCAGGAAAAATCTGAAAGAAGCATTTTTTGAGTGAGCTTAAAAATTCACAGCCAGTTGTCTGGTTGCAGCTGAAGCCCCCAGTCAGTTCATCCTCTCTGCTGTCACAGGTAGGGTTTACCTCAGCACACCCACTGCCACTTCCTACGCCTCCACTAACATTTATTCCCCCACCATCCAACACAGTGACCCTTCCCCACCTCTGCCAGCTCCTCCTCACAGTCAGTCCCCTTCTCCCCTTTCTGTTTGCCCACTTGTCTCTCTCCTGCCCTGGCATGTGACCCAGCCCCCTGCCCTGCCAGGCCACCAGCCTGCAAACACCCTTTATTCCACTTGGCCTCTGCTCAGCGCACACAACAGGACCTGCCCCGCAGCCTGGACCGGGGGGGACACCTCTTGTTTGGGCCTGGCACGGAGGAACTCCAGTGGAACACCGTGATCCGGCTGCTCCAAAGTGCAACACGCCCCAGTTTAGTGCTAGCTCTTGTTGACCTCGAGCAGAGAGAGGCTCCAGCAGCAACTGGGTGCAACAGAGACCGTGGCAGAAGCACAGGGGCCTTTCGTTTTGTCTGCAGCATTTTCAGCGCCTCGGTTCTGACTTGCCCACCACAAGCTTTCTGTAGGACATATAACCATACGCAACAGAGCACAAACTATTTTAACACTTGGAGATGCCACTCCAAGAAATGTCCTTGGCTCCATCTTCCGTAGCAGGTGCCTTAAGAAACGCGCACCAAAGACCAAAGGAATCAAAATCAAAAATGGTGTCACCCTTTCATGCAGCAGTTGAACAAAGCAAAACAAATTAGTACTATTGCTCAAGTGCTGATGGAAGGATGATCTTTAAAGTTCATGACTGAAGACTAGGAAAAAAAAAAAGTTATTTACTCTGGCCAGAGTTTAGAAGTGATGCAACACTCGTGACCCAATTAAACCAAAAGCAGCAAGGCAGGTAAATCAATAAGGACAACTCTTCCAGTTGTGTTTGCACACTTCATAGAAGGGTGTCCTCCTTGAAACAAAAGCTGAAATGCTACTGTGGAAACTGGGAATCAACACTCCAGGAAGGTAACTCAGAGGCAGAATTTGCAGCAGCAGTTTTGCAGGAAAGCAATTCAGGACATGAGAATTGAGAAATACTGTCACCAACAGAGGAGAATCCTGCTCAGACTATTCTTCCTACATTGCTGCTGCTGGATTTTGGGGACACCATCACTGGAGACACAGCTGCACAGGAACAATCATAAACCTACACAAAAACTGCTGCCACCTCACAAAAACCCCCATCTGAAGTCCCAGAGTGATGTATTAACAAAAAGGGAGAATGTGACCGCGAAGAGAAGGCAGCCTGAAGAAACATTCCTGGGTCTTGCCTCCAGATTTCGAAGGACAAGATACAAAGTGAAAAATTTTTATAAATAACCGGCATGATTAGTGAAAGAGAAAGAACACCTACACCAAGCCTTCCCAAAAGCAGAAGTGTAGTCCCAGTGGGCAAAAAGGAAGCTCCTTGACAGAACACACCTCAGCCCTGATTGCTGTTTATCCATTATTGGTAACTCCTGGGGCAGAAACCCTGTGGCACAGTGGGGACCTGCCAGTGATGCTCCCCAGCACCCCTGGGCCAGGACATGCCCTGCACACACCCAGCCTTTGAGTTTATCTTATGATCCATGCCCTAGGAACAACTAGGGAACAACTGGGATGAAGGTGTGCCAGGGCTGAGCCCTGGAGCAGAGATTGGGCCATCAACACATGGGGCAGGGAGACAATAAGGCAAAAAAGTGAAATAAGAGAGGGCAGGAAGGATGGAACCCTCCTGCCCCATTTTTCCAGGCGCTGGTGGGGGACATTGGAAGCTACAGACCAGCGTTCCTCCCCTTCCTGGCTGCTCTAACATGTCCCCGGATCAACAGCCAGGCCTGAACTGAGGCAAGACAGAAAGTCTGCAGCAGTGGGAAGAGCCCAGACAGAGCACAGCTCCTCTTTTGAAGGAGAAGGCCACTGAGAAGGATTTTCAGGCTTTGCAGAGGCAGCCAGGAATGCTCAGATCTAAATGGAGGGACAGGGCAGAGCAGAGGGCAGAGCTCCTTCAGAAGAGCAGCTGGAGTAGGTGCATGACCTCCTTCTCCAGAGAGCTCAGGGTCAGGCTTTTAACTCCATTCTAGACATTCCTCTTTACCTGAAGATAATGGGGTTTTGCAGGAGGAGAAAGCAGGCTGTGCTGCACAGTGCATTGCCATAGGAATGTGACATGGGAGCAGGACAGCAGGACAATATAGGGCAGGAAGCTGAGGACACACACTGCATCCCCCTGGAGCAGCAGGGCACATCCCAGGAGTGCTAAAAGCAATTACTGGGATGGGAATCCTGCCAGTCCCCCCCAGCCAACAGCCATCCCTGCGGGACACCTGGGCTGCAGCTCCGCATCGCTCCGGGTGGGACACCTCCAAACACACAGGGTCACCTGATGTTGTGGGATATTAAATCAGAGAGCAAAAAACACCACCCAGCCAACCTCCAGCAGCTCCCCGCAGCACTGAATTCTGTACCTTGGCTCTATCGGGTGCTTAATTCTTCCGGAGTCACAGTGAACAAGAAGCTAAGAAGATTTTTAAGCCAATATTTAAAAATTAGTATTAATCTAAGTCTCTTCATGAACATCAGTAATTTTTTTCTGAGCAAGAGTCCAAGTGACAAAAAAAAAAAGCCCAGTTGAGTTTCTTGCCAAACCTCAGAGGACATTTCCCACTCTTATGAAAGCTGTCCACGCCTGGAAGGTCTCAGACACCCTGGTGACAGCCGTGGGATTTTAAACAGAATACTGTAAAAAATTTACTAGTTTGTTTTGGGTTTTAATTGGCTAAGCCATTTGAAGACCAGATACATCTTCATTGTTTTATGTCTCTATTCTGCTAATATTGACTAACACTTTACCGCCCCGCACATACTCTGTCGGAAGCCACTGCCCTTAAAATCACAGCCCAGTTTACATTTTTACTGAACAAAATCCAAAAGCAAAGAGGGTGTCACTTCCAAGGTACTCGGGAATTAACGAGTGGCTGGGGGCAAACCACAGGTCTGGCCTGAGCTGTGCTGCCCTGAGGACAGGCTCAACAGAGCACCGCGAAGTTTCACGAGTCATTAGAAGGAAAAACTGGAAGGAGAGAAAAATCTTTGCTTGGTGGAATTGGAATGACACCAAGACACCAAGGGGGCCTTCCTCCTGGCTGGCAAAAGCTGTGCACAGCTATTAAGTACAGGATAAACGTACTGGACATCAATATTATGAGAGCTTGATTAAAAGCAGCTGCATAAATGTTGATTTGAAAACCATATCGTATTTTATAACTTTTCATGAATTTCTACTTTTTTTTTTTTCTTAGAAAACTCCCATGTAACTTTTTGTTCCTTGTTTTTCCAGGGAGTTGGATAAGTAAAGCTGCTACAAACACACAAGAAAGCATAAAAGGCTGGAGGGGGGGAAAAAAACCTGTGTGAAGGAGCATTTAAACATTCTTAGCTTTCCCCTGTTACCAAATAAAACAGCCTAACTTGAGAATAAATGAATTCTAATGCTGATTCAACACAAGAGACTGCCTATAAGAATGCTGGAAGCTCATTTTGCTCTATTTCAAAATGGAGTCTCCATTTCTTTGGAGAAGGAGGAATGTACTCTGTGTTCTGAAGAATTACAGCAAGCTGAAGGTGTGTTTAGCCCAGAGACCACACAGAAGCACAAATCCAATGTCATGCCTGTGGAGCAGGTGCTCTATCCCTCCCTGCAACAAAATGAGCAGACCCAGCATGGCACTCCTAATTCCTCCTAATCTTTTCCTTTTTTTCTTTTTTTTTTTTTCCCCCGCTCTAAACTGAGCAATTTGCACATTTTGGTTCCCAAGCAGATGATGTATTTTCCTTAATTACTGCACCCAACCTACACTGGGTAGGTTTAATTAGTTTCAAAGCAGGCTGAGAAAGACACTGGTAGTAACCAAGGCCAAGAGAAAGAGGATTTCAGCTACCTCTCAATATTATTTACTCTACAACAGCTTAGTTAAACTCCCTAACAACTTTTGGATTTGGTTGATTCTGTCAACTGCTTTATCAGCCTTAAATTCCGGTGCTAAGACTCAGCAGGGGAAGCACCTCTCAGAACCCACTCGGAGGCCTTGGCAGAGGCGTCATCGTAGCGTGAGGAGCGGTGCTGCCCCGTGAGGGGTATTTACTCGAGTCAGTACCATCTGGATTGCTCAAGAGCACTGGAGAGGGCTGGAATCAGATTGATTTACAGTCACTTAGGGCCGTGTGTTCTCTCAGCTTGCCAGGAGAGCCTCACTGAGCTTGCTGGATGCTCAAGCAGGAGGCACGAGCAGAGATCTCAGACTACCTGCTCTGGAAAGTCCCACACAACACAACCTTTTCCATGAGGAAAATTTGTTTGCCACAGCCTCAGAGGAAGGATTTTCCCCGATTCTTGCCCTAGGGAGTGGGAAAAAATCCAGTTCTTTTCACAGGAGTTCCCTGACACGTGGGCGCAGAGTCAAGAACGGCCCAAGCCCTGTGGGGACTGTTCATTCACCCTCCTGGAGCCCAAAGGATTCCCCCAAAGTCCTTTTACCTGCTGGAACTGAAAGCCCCAGAGCTGGAAGGCTCCTGTCAGGGAGCTGTCCCCAGGGCTGGAAGGCGCTCTGGAGCGATAAGAGTGTTATCACTCAGCGTGTCTCTTCCAGGCTACGTTTTGCAGAAGTGGTGACAGAAGGAGAAGGAACCATCACATCTCTCACAGCCCCAGGAGAGGGTTTATGTGCCACTCGCAGATAAATAACACCTTACAGGTCAGTAATACCTTGTCAGCTGCTTCCCCTTCAACCTACTGGCCATTTTATTTCCTTTTAGGGTGCAAAGAAGGTGCCACCCTGATAATCCCCACTCCGAACAAAGGCATGAAGCTGACTGGGTTACGTACAATGAACCGCTCACCCGAGTCCTGCACAGCCATCAGCAGCCTCCAAAACTCAGCCCCCTGACTTTCAGCGTGTTTTCTAAGAAGCTCCAATGTCAGCAAAAGCACTAACTAGGACAGGGCAGTCACCTTCCTTTCGGAAATTCAGCTGTGCCTCCCAAATTAACATTGCTCTGCCAGGGACTTCCAAAGCTCCTGCAGTTTATTAAAGATCAGGCATCCCCTCCTATACCAGCAGTAACAACAGCAGGAAGGGGAGGGAGGCAGACAGGCACTTCAGATCACAGCAGGCTGTAAGCACTTTTAATTAATTTTAATTACAGAAATTGCTGGGAGCTGAGGCATTGCAGGCTGCCAGTGCAGCTTTGGTCAGGAAGGGCCTGTCCCCAAAGGCACTGAAGGTCATCCCCCTAACTTGCAGGCAGCATTGCCATTTTTGTCGCACTCAGGCACTGCTGCGTTTCCATTTCAGGTTAAAGTTGACAGGGGAGACTTTTATTGCCCTCTTTTGCTAACAGGAGAGTTTTCCAACAGCAAAGACTGAGAACACCCTGCTGGATCTGCCTCTAACACTGCACATAAACTGCTTGCACAGAATTGTGACCCAGGACAGGTGGGCCAGGCATGACACCCAGTGGTGAAACAGCCTGGATTGCCCCACACCATTCCCTGGCCCATGGAACTTTCTGTGACCCGAACTTCTCACAAGTGACACCCACCTGACCAGCCCATTAGGTTTTGCTTTACTCAGTGGAGCCAAAGTCATAAAAAAGAATAAATGTTGTGTTCACCATCAGCAATGGGAAAAAGTTCTCCGTCCCACTTCTAGCAGCCTCTTGATTTTCCAAACAAACAGATTGGACATCTGGAATTTTCCCAGGGTGACTTTTTAAAGAAATAAACAGCCCGTGCTCTTTGAGATGAAAAAGCTGAGTGGAAGCACAGTTTGGGGTGAGGAGGACAAGGCAAGAAATCTGCTGCAAAAGTGAGACAGTAAGAAAGGAACCCACATGGTCTTCAAAACACACTCCCTGCTGGACAATTTAGAGAAGTGTCCAGGCACATTGATCTTCATTCTGCTCCCCAGAGATTTTGTTCAGAGGCCTTTCCCTTCCAGATAATCCCACAGAGGGTCACTGCTGTTTCTCACGTGATTCAGGCCCTGCCCCCCCCTTCCCCAGACTGTACATTCCTAAGTAGAACGTACCCACTGAACTTACATTTTCTGCCTCCTTGGCACTTACGCTGCAAAACCAAACTTTTCGTTTGCATGAAAACTGCCTCAATTTTTTTCCCCCCCTCCAGTGTTTTATGGGCAGTGTAAGCTGGCAGATTTCCCCTCTGAACATATGGATCTCACTGATAAAGCCTATCTCCAGCACTTAGTCCGTGCTGTGCACTCTGTGCTGCCTTCAGCTGCATCCCACCCATGTTTGGGAGGCTCTAAAACCCTGCCACTGAAACAAAACAGCGACTTGGAGGTGTTGCTAATGTTCAAAACCCCCGGTGTGATTCTACAGTTACTAATTAGCACATCCACCAAGCTGCCTGCCCTCTGAAGGGCGTTAAAACCCCATGAAAAGAGCAGGGATCTTCTACAGCAGGTTGAACTGAACAGCTGGAGGTGCTTTTCAGCACCATTAAAAAGAAGAAAAAACCCAAAGCTTTTCAGCTGCTTTTCAGCCCCTTGTCGTGGCTCTCAAATCATTCTAAACGTGACAGAAAAACTGTTCCATCGTTATTAACTCGGTGACTCACGGAAGGAAAGCTGCACACCTGAATCCCGACTCCTCTCCATGGCTCCTTTCCTTCCCTGCTGGACGGGGCTGGGAGGGGAGTGGCTGTCCCTTTGGAGGCTGTCCCGGACTGTCCCCCTGGGATGGGGATGGCCGAGGCTTTCTCTCAGCGCAGCCACAGGAGGTGCTGCGGTCCCCACGCGGCCCACGGGGGTTGCCTTGCCCACTGCCCCGAGGGCTCCCAGCGGGGTCAGACACACGGGAACCGTCCTGCACTTCAGTCCTGACATTTGGCCTCAGCTTTCAGAGCGGAGCAAGGTTACACCCATCGGTTCTCAGCATCCAGACCCGGGAAATCACTTTGGAATGAAGCTACTGGCTGACTAGGGAGAGAAGGGAAGCAGCAGCAGCAGCTTCTGGAGGGGAACCGCAGGACAGAAGTGGTTCGGCCTCAGTGCCTGCAGCTGTGAGACGTCTGTGCAGGCAGCAAACACAGCTTGCCCCTCCTGGAGGCAGCATCCCCCGGGTTCCTCTGGCTGAGAACACCCCTGTCTACCAACGGCACCAAAAGCTGAGGCAACTGCAGCTCCACACACGCGACTGTTCTCACCTCTCCATAAGCAACACCAGGGTGCACTCCTCCAGAAAATCATACCCTGCCTTGCGTGCTCTAGAAAGCCCCAAACTAGAGATCTACATCATTTCATGCAGTTTGCCTCCTAACTGATCGATCACTTCATTTCCCGTGGCCCCACTTACGATGTCATTGCAGTGATTCTGCATTAATAACTTCAGAAAATCCTATTTTCTGTTCTCCTGGATAATACCTTCCTCCCAACACCGTGTATGGCAAATGGAACAGCTCCTGGAGTCCTTAACTGGCTGGTCTGCCTCGCAGGAGCATAAACACAGGCACACACTGTGCAGAGACGCTGCACTTTGAAGCACTGACTTCCCCTCCCGCAAGCTGAGAGTGCTCCTGGGCCGGGCTGGGAAAAGCCTTTCTCCTGCTCTGATCCAGGTGCAGGTGTGGGAAGTGAAGCACTCCAGAGGACAGAGCAGCATTACATATTCCCAGCTTTTTGTCATCATGGGCTCTGACCATTCACATTTCAGAATCAGACTTGGCTCATTGCAGACTTGTGAGGACTTCACTTTGTATGCTGCAGCTTTTAAAGGCCCAGCAGGAACCAAGACCAGACTAAGCTCAACACCAAGACCAAAACTCCATCCTTACATTGTTTTCTGTTACTTGAATTCCATGGCTAGGCCTAAAGTTAATTTAGCAATTCCTGTCCTTTATTATCTGAATGAGAGACTCTCAGCTAAAAATTAGAAAGGCTTTTCCATGTTTTAAAACAGTAAATCTAATTAAATCCAGATTTTACACAACCTTACAACATATTTTAAGTATGCAGAGTAAAAAGATTTAAGAGGCAGCCTAATGACTTAAGGATTTTTTTCACCAAATAATTGTTAAATTAAGACAATTTGCACACACTACTACAAGACACTTCAAACAATCCATTATATGTAGCCCATGAAGCTCATCCTCAGGGAAAAAACCCCAGACTTTAGGAAATACTGACGTGACACAGTTTTTCTCCCTTGTTTTTGCTGAGCAGATACATCCCACCCTGAAAAGGCCACAACTGAGCAGAGTTCCAAGGAGGGCAGGGACACATTACACCTCTGGGAGGGACAGGCACACGCTGCAGCAAAGTGCTATAAAAAGCTGATGCTTGGTGACAGTCTCCGCACCTCAGCCTTTAAAAATAACAGCAAACCACACCAGCAGGGACACCTGAGGAGAAACCTGGGCAGGCTCTGGCTCTCTGAGCTGCAGGGAGAGCCCGAGGGCTGTGCTGAGGCTCCTGAACAACCCAAGAGCCCCGAGTTTGTGGCACGGGGTGTGCCGTGCTCAGGGCAGGGTCACAGGGCCCTGGGCAGACCCCAGCCCAGCCACCCCATCCCCTCCCCTCACACGGTCCAGCCTCCCCTCTGGCATCCAACCCCCCTCAGACTTACTCACTGTGACAAGGGCCACGACCCCTGGCCACACCGAAACCTCTGTGTTCTCAGCTCATCACAAGCTCGGCCTCTGCCCCTGAGCCTCGGCAACACACGGGGGGGGCTCAGCTGGGACACAGCTCTGGGCACCCCCACAGACAGCCACTCCTCCCTGCCCAGCTGGACGGGATCTGCTCCAGCCTCGCCTCATCAGGCTCATCATCATCTCCAGCTGATGGTTCCCTGCCATCAGGTGCACCTGGGCCACCTGAACCTGTAACCCCTCTCACTGGAACACCCTGGAGATAACATGCTACCCAGCCCTGAAGGTGCTTACGGTTGAGGTTTGTGAGAAGACAGAGCAGACATTTCAGTGACAAATATAGAGCATGTCAGCCAGTCACAGTGACTGTACAGGAAACAGAGAGGTAAAAGAAACGCCTTAGAGTTCTCTTTGATTTCCAACCCAGCACTGTTCAATATAAAATACACATCTTTTCCCTGCACATACAGCTTCCCTGATCCACATATAAGTGTGCATGGGAACAACACCTCTTACTAAGAGAAAAAAGGAGCAAACAAAAGTAAATGGAGTTAAGGCAGCACAGAGCAGAGGTGAGGGCAGCAATGGCCAGGCTTTACCTCCCTGCCGAGGGACAGCGGGGGCCGTGAGGGGACGCCGGGGCTGAGGAGGGAGCGCCGTCCATCAGGTCCATCACGATCCGTCAGGTCCATCACGGTCCGTCAGACCTTCCCTCTCACCTCGGGCACACCTACGAGCCCTCTCGGGCCACACGATGTGTCGGTGCCGGGCCCGGCTCCGCCGCGGTCCCTCCCGTCCCATTCCCCCTCCGTTGTGCTTCCCGGGAGCCCCCCGGGACCCCTCGCCGACCGCGGGGCTGGGAGGGAGCACCAGCTCCTTCCCTGGGGTGTCCCCGCCGGGCGGGACGGAACGAACTGGCCCGGATCCTCCTCCCTCCCGCTTCCCTCCCCTTCGGGGACCGACCCCCTCACCGCGCCCGCCCCGCACGGCAGCTCGTGAGGACAGACAGACAGACAGACAGACACACACACACACACACAGAGATACTCGTCCAGCTTCGCAAAATTTTATTAGCCAATCGCAGTAACAAATACCTCTTGTCATTTCTGACACTCTGTACTATTTCCCAGCACGCGCACACATAAAAATAATCAGTATTTCTCTTCATAAAAATATACGTGGAATTAAAATCCCATCAGCATTAAAATGAGAATAAAAATAGTCATATTTTAATAAAAATACTTACAGGTTGAGTTTTTTTCCTCCCAGACTATCACTTCATTTCTCTCCAGGTTCCCTACTGCTCAAAAATAGTACATAGAAAAGAGGGTTTTCTCCCCCAACAAAGCAAATTCTGTAACACGAATTCTTTTAATGAAGTTTCTGCATTTCCCCTCCCTCCAGTGACTTTCTTTTTCTTTTGTCCCTCAATAAAAGGAACCCGTAGGTTGTTCCTCAGACGCCAGCAATGGCACCGACCCGGGCCCGGAGGAGGTGCCGTCCTGGCAGTGCTGTGAGCAGAGCAACCACAAGGGCCCCCCCTGAGCTCCCACCGCCACGGAACAAGCGCAGAGAACTCGCACCGTGAAACCTCCTCACGGAACACAACCGTTAGCCCTGAGAGCAAGAGCCTCCCCCACTCACAGCGTGCTCCTCTCCGGGACACTCAGTCAGGGAATGGTTTGGGGCTCGGCAGGAACGCTGCGAGGAGGGTGCTGTGCACGGGAGCCACGAGGAGCCAGCCCTGCTGAGGGCCTTGTCCTCACCTCACCTGGGCACAGAGATGATGGAGACTGAACACCCTGAGCTGACTCGCCTGGCTTTGTCAAAACACCTCCTTACACCTTTTATTAATGTACGAATAATAAGCCAGAGCTTATGGCTTCACACGGCTTTGCGCTGCCCTGCCTGCCCTTCCCCTGCTCCCCACCTGGCTCAACAGTTGCCAGGATTTCCCATGAGAACAATGCCCTCAGCTCCATGAGAGCCCAGCCCTGACCCAAACCCCACAGCTATTTTAGCCAGGGCTTCATTTGCGGAAGGTGCAATTTACCTACACATCCCACAGTCTCCAATTTGGGAACTGAAGGTGTTTCTAAAACTCCAGAAATTCAGAAAAATACCACTGGCTTGGAGTTTACTCGATTTTCCATACCCCAGAGAAAGCAGGAAGCAGAATTTGCTGGGCAGGTGTTATATTTGTAGTGTTCTCTTTATGAAAGGTGCCCAACCAGCAACGAGGCCCCCACACAGCCACTCGCTCACTGGCCTGGTCCTGGAGGGGAGGAGGACTCGAAGTAACTTGTGGGTTACTTTGAGATAAGAACAGTTTTATCATTGAGCTAAAGCAAAATATAATAATAATAATAATAATTAACAATAATGAAAAGGAAAAGAGAGAGCAGTAACACCCAAGGGAGAGAAGTGATGCCAGCACAATTCTCACCACTCGCGGCCCAACGCCCAGCCCAGCCCTGAGCAGTGACCTGTGTCCCAGCCAGCTCCCCCAGCTCACACACTGAGCACCATTCCATGGTCTGGAATGTCCCTTTGGAATGTGACCACTGGGGTCAGCTGTCCTGGCCATGCTCCCTCCCAGCTTCTTGTGCAGCTCCTCGTTGGCAGAGCCTGTCCCTGACTTGGGGAAACACTTCTGAGCAACCACTAAAGCACCAGCACGTGATCAATATATTCTCCTGCTGAACCCAAAACACTGCACTGTACCAGCTACTAACAATAAAGTCAACTCTATTCCAGCTGAAACCAGGACACACTGAAACAACAGGTTTTCCCGTTACTGCTTCCTCTTAACACAGCACTTTTTGAGGATTCTGCCTTAAGAATTACACAGAAGGCTCATAAATACACCTTTTAAAAGTGAAGACAAGCCCATGCACTGCCCCTTATCCCTTGAGCAGGCACATGTCACAGGCTGTGGCAGCACAAGCCATGAAACAAAAGGAAATTTACTAAATAGCAGCAAAATGCAGTGCCATATTGGCAGAGACATCCACTCTCCTGCTTCCACAATTCCTGCACCCACATTCTCTTTCCCTTCCTTCAACCTTCCCAGTCCAGGATCACCTTCACTCCCTCCATGTCTCTCTCACACTCATTCCTCTCCACTGCTTTTTTTCCTCCCACCATCTCCTTCATTTAATGTTTCTTCCATCAAATCCTCCTTTCTGCCTCTCTCTTCCAATGCTTCTCCTACGTTCCCTTCCTTTCACAGAAATACTTTCTTATTAGCTGCATTTTAGTCTCTACCTAAGCAGGGATACAAAGTTACAAATAAAAGCAACATATTTTAATTTCTTCCTTAGAAACTGGAAGCCACCAACACTAACCTGACACTAGTTTTCAACACCAGTTCATACCTTCTGCTCTAAAACCTCAGCCTAGAAGTGACCAACGTAAAGCCAAACAAAACCAGTTTCTTTGTCCGTCAGTAATTGTTTCTAATAGGCTTTGTGATTTTTAACTTATTAAATGGCAAAATAAATACGAATTTCTAACAACAATTACATTCAGTAAAAAAAAATAACCTATTTTATACACAATTTTTTTGGTACCAATCGAACAATACTGGCTTAGAAACTTACAATAGTTAAAATGATGCAACTTCCCAGCGCAAAGATGTTGCATCAGTATCAAAGTGCTCACTTCCTCAATTTTGGATACAACCCCCTGACCAAAGCACAGATGTTTGCTGTCTGGGTTACATGTAAACAGCACCTACACAAATAGGTGTTATCCAGTCTCCAATGGGCTGACAATAAATAACATTGACAACAATAGCAAAGTCCAACAGAGATTATTTCTTCAAATGCCTGGGGTTTTTAAAGGCCCTGTTTCGGTGAATATCCTGCCATCATCCTGTAAAAGCATTGGATTTGGGTGCATGTAAATCATTACAGCATTTCTTCTCTTTTTCATCCAAAAGTTGCCCTGTCATCCTCTCAGTGGCCCCAGAGAGTTGCACTCACAACCGGTTGTGTTAGTGCTCAGCCAGAGCACAGTCCTCGTTGCAGAACAGAACTGTTCCCAAAATCAAGGTTACGGTGTGCGATGGCATCTGGATTTTCTCCTCAATGACAGCAGTAGCAGAGCCCTGCACACAGCTAACAATACCTGGCAGATTCCTGCCACCACACATTTATGCTATTAACAAACACAAAAATTGCATTACAAAGTGTCCTCAAGACTCACTAACAATTTCCCTGACTGAAACAGGAATGCACACAGCCCTCACCCCTGTGCAGGACGGGAATTATTCTGCAGGAAAAGAATATCAGTAGAAACCCCACACCCTGAGTGCAGTCGACATCACAAACAGATTGAAGTATCACTGAAACACTCAACATATAAAAGCTCTCCAGCTGGTGCTTGTGCTGTGGCATTTCCCTGGGAATCTCGATTCCCAGTTTTCCAAGATGCTCAGTAGACATTTAATACCATCACCCAGCTGCTGGTGCTGTTTGAGAAGCAAGAAGCATCACGCCAATGACTCAGACAAGTCAAGGTCTGCTGCCAGGGCTGCTTCCTTCAGCAGGGCTGGAAGTCTCCAGTGTCTCCTGCCCATGGAATTCTCATCACATTAGGATATGCTGCTTCTCCTCTGAGGGGGGACTTCTCTTTGGGAAAGATCCTCACTGTCACTGTCACAATTCCTCTGAAACACAAAGGCCACAATGTCTCAGGCACGTACATGAGAGACCACGCTGCTCCACGCGGTGCTCTGGTATCATCAGTGCACCGTCTGTGGAGGAAAGCAGAGCCAACAGGACCCTCACAGCTGCATTCCAGAAGGTCACAGGCAGTTCTGGGGTCCCCCACCCTCCATCACACACAGCTGGGCACGAGAGCAGCAGCAGATTCCCTCCAGGACTGCTCGTATCTCAGCCAGCAGGGTCACTGCCATGGGATCTGAACATCAGCTGCTGCTCCTTTACACAGGAAACATGGGCAGCACCTCAAAGGTTTGTTGAGTCACCAGCTCTCCCTGCACAGCATTCCTGTCACAGGAACACAATGTACAGCCCATTAAAGACACACAGGGGATGCCACGGTCCCATCTGGGTTCCCACTCCAAACCACTGCCGTCCTGTTGGGCTGCTGTGCATCCAGGTAGGGACAGCAAAAATCACTGCCCAGGAAAGCTGGTTCTTCTCCTCCCCCCACTGAGGAAATGCACCCACCTCCTCCTGCATCAGGACCCTATTCACCAGGGAGCGGGACAGGTGGTTGCACAGCGAGACGATGCGGTAGGAAAGCTGTGGAGAGAGGGCAGAGGGGCAGTTTGACCACACATATCCACACGGACCAATCCAAACACTTCACTATCTACTGCCTGCTACGGTTTTACACTCAAGCCCCGTCCTGCCCCCTGACCCCACCAGGTTTGGGAAGCTCCACGTGAGGAGGGTTCAAGGCTCCCTGCATACCTTCCACCGCCTCCGGGCATATTGCCTTTTGAAGTTTTCCATGTTAACAACAGATGATTTCCGAACCAGAGCCTGCTGCTTGTCCATGGGCTGGAAGATAAAAGAGCAATTTTATTGTCTGGCTCCCTTTGGTGCATAAAATATGTACGATTGCCCACGTGCACTGGGGCTGGCTGGGGAGGCTGTGGGTTCATTCAGGGAAAAGCAGAAGGAAAATAATTCAGTCCAGCCCACCCAGTGCCTGGACAGGACTCCTTTGATCTCAGAAAAAAATCCTAAAACTGGAGGGTGCTAAGGATTGCTTTCACTTAGTAAAGCTGCTAAGCTGCTTCTCAGTGCACACCTGCCCCATCTCCACTTCCTCTGGATGACAACACTATAAGAACGTGGGAAAAAGGTGGCTGTCATTTGGTATTGGTGACAGGGACACACGCTGCCTGAAAAAACTGGCTCTGTCCTTTAACCACACCCAGAGCATGAGGGCACAAGGCATTAACAACCTGACAATAAATATGTAAGGCAAAAATTGCAATACCTGACTATGGCAAATAGGAAATAAAAGGAATATCTCTCGGAATTCAGACGTGCCCAGCACCTGGGGGTTTCAGTCTGGTGGTATGGAACAGATGTTCCACAAATCTTGACACACAGTGCTTCTGAAAATGAAGCACATTCCACCCCCAGAAGCACATCAAAATTTGCATAAACCAGAAAACTGTATCTAACAGATTGAGGGGAGAAAGGGTTCAAACCGAGATCTGGTAAAAGTGAAGAGAGAAAGACCAGGTATGGACCCTTCACAGCTCGTGGAGTGACAACCATTCCAGCTGTTCTGATCTGCATATTCAGGAGGGGGATAACAGAAATATTTGTACTAACAGGACTGGAAAGCAGCCAAACCATGCACCTGGAGCAGCCAGAGGACCAAAGGAGAATGGAAAACACACCAGTGATGATTCAAACATCTTTTTTGGCAACATAATTGAAAATGTTTGTGACTACAAACGCACTTTTGTCATCAGATGCCACAGGTTTGGCAGCTGTGCAGTGTCTCAGCAGCAGTTCAAGGAGCCAACATCAGCTGGGCCCTTCTCCTTCAGACGTGATACACCATTTGATACAAAAGGCCCGGGGCAGTAAAGCATTCTATTAAAAATACCATTTTCTCGTGCTGCCAACGGCTAGCAGGAATCAATCTGAAGTGGAAATAACGTCACTGGCTAAATGTCAGCTGTACAGTGACCACAAAAAGTGTCCCAGTGCCCTTTCCACAGCAGAACCTTGGCTGACTGAACAGCTCACTCTGCCCCAGCCCGTGTATAATGCCCCCCCGCTTCTGAGTACCCTGCACACCAGGCACCTTGTCACTGGCTCAATCACCAGAACATCTTCTCAAAAGCACTGTGCCAACCAGCCTCCAGCACAAGTCACAGCCACATTGCCCTCACCCAAAGCCTCCTTTGATGGTCCTTCTCACTGTGCATTTGCTCACACAGAAAATCTGTGTGAACAAACAGCATAAGAGCATGGCTGAGGGAGGGCAGACTCTCTTTCTTGAGAGGCTTTTCTGCAAATACCAACTCTCACTAGGTTTTAAGTTACATTTTAAGAATTAAAACTCTCTCCCTCATTAAAAAAAATCCTGGTTTCTGGTTTCTCTGGACAGTGTCCAGTGGGTCTTCCAGCCAAAGGAACCTGCAGAAGTGACGACTGAAGCATCCGGAGACAATAAAACATGGACACACACAAACCTCTCAGTGCTGTTTGTCACAAGAAAAGCCCAATTCTCCCCAGCCACCAACATCAGCTTGCCAGGGTCATCTCCTGGCTACTCATAGGACTTGGAAGCTTTGGAGAATTTTCCATCTTGAGCCAAGAACGAGGCCTCAGGGAGCACATCCAGTTTCCATCCTCCTCTGGGCACGGTGAACAACTGAACAACAGCTTTCAGAGCCCTGAATTCCCACCAGCCTCTGCACACCTTTGAGAGGACATGGCAGCAGTGGGGCCACTGTACTCTGCACAAATTGGAGGACAGGAGGCTTTTATCTTTTCATCTCTAAGTAGAAAATTCTTCTTAATCATGTTAGGAACAACAACAATTCAATTTATTTAGGTCATTAACTCCTCTGCAAGAGGAGAAGGGGCAGTGAAAGACATACTTTATATATATAAAGATCTACTCTAGATGGACATTAGCTACTATCTCACTGATTCTTGCAGCTGCTCAAAGTCACCCTGTAGCAAATGCCCACAACACACAGCAGCCTGACACCTTCAGTCACTAACCCACCCACAGGGAACAACGGCACCCTGCATAAAGAACTATTTACTGTGTTCAGAACTGAGATGGGAACATCTGGGCAGGTTAACACACTATGACCAAATGGCTTCTTTGAAATACAAGACAGCAGGGCAGGATTCAAGTTTGGGTCAACTTTTCCTTTACTTTCTAAAACTTAAGGGAAAAAAAATAAAATCTTTACAGCAAGAAAACTAGTCTCAAATGCCACGCCACAGATTAAGTTAGTTGTAGTTTGCCATCTTCTCCACTGCAGAAAACAAACCAGAGGACTATGATATCACTTCTCAGTCACATATGAACATTTGCACAGTAAAATTGCAGTTATTTGATCATTACAAATTCTCAGTGGTGTCTTTGGAATAGGATTTCTCTGGTATAGGACAGGAAACTAAATCCTTTAGTTTAAAATTCAGGGAAACACCTTTGATGGTAAAAGACTTTACCCCGCACAAGTGGCTTTAAAATAATCCTTTTCATCACTGGCAGCATTTCCACAGTACTGGCTACATGTTAAATTGCTACACCATTTACCTTGTTTTATAGGACAGAGTTAACCTTTGCAAATATTTCTCTCCTGTGGTCTGTAGGACTGCCTGCACTGTTTCGTTCAGCCAACCAAGGATACTACAATGACATCTGCATTAGTTTCTAGGCCCCCAGTTTCTAGTAAGTCCAGGCTGACTTATTCTTTATTCCAAGTTAATAACTTGGTACCTTCAGGAACTGTAACGCATGATGCACTATGATATAGGCAACACAAAAGGCTGTAGGTTTAGATATGTCCATACCACTGTGAGAACCTTGTTCCTGCAAGTTCAGACACTCTAAAGAAAAAAACCCCATATGATTAAAAAAAAACCTTCAACACTGCAAAGCACTTGGAGATTATGGCTTTGGTCAGCACCTTGTGCAATACATCAGAACTTCTACTTTAATTCTAGGTTGTGTTTTTGGGGAGGATCTGCGCACTGGGACCTTTTTAAACTGATGTACTGGAAAGAGGCAGCAAATCCCAACCCCCGGCCTGATTTCAGCATCACTGATGGGATTCTGCTACACCAAGATTCAACCCTGCCAGGAATTCTTCACAGCGAGATCTGTTCAGCAGCTCCCTCAGCGATTCGTTAACATCTTTGCAGAAAACAGAGTCGAAGTTTCTGTTCACACAGCCTTCGTTCTCCAGCTGAAAACTGCTCATTAAATCCTGTATCCACTGGAGTTCCTCCGCAAGTTCCTGTCGGAGGGATTCGTAGTGGCCCTGCAGGCCAGTGTATTTCCCAGCGACGCCCGTCAGACTGGTGTCCACAGCCCTGATCTCCTCCTGCAGATGCCTCCGCAGGGACTCGATTTTCCGGCACTCGTACTTCAGCTGGGACAGCTTGTGCCTCACGCTCTCGTTCTCCTCCTTGTACCAGGCTTCCTTCTCGTTATAGATGGAGAGCAGAGCGTCGATGTCCCCCTGCAGGGAGTCCTGGGCCGCGGCCAGGGCGCCGCAGCCGCGCTCCGTGCGGGAAATGTCCTCGACGACGCGGGCAAAGCGCTCGAAGTTGATGTAGGTGTTGTTGGGGGGCATGCTCGAGTGGCACTTGATGGTGTACTCCCTCAGCCGCTTCGTCTTCAGCTGGCTGCTCCCAACCTTCTTGTGCTCCTGCACTCTGGTCTCTTCTTTCAGCTGGCGAGTCACCAGAGGAACCAGTGTTACTGAACGCTCACAGGACGGGGCAGGAGCTCGAAAGCTCCGCACAAAGGATGCAGCCTGGACTTGCACAGTGCTGGGAGATCCTTTGCTCACACAGGCTTGCCTTCATGCACATGATCAAAAGAAAAAGGCACACCAAAACACACAAGCCCAAAACCAAATGTGACAAGTGATGTGCATTCATTCCAGTGTGATACGAGCAAATAACACGGCTGCAACTTATTTTCATGTTAATTTCTAGCAGTTAATAGTCTCAAGCTGTCAATACTTGCGAGAAGAAAAACAACAACCCTAAAAAAACTCCAATTAATGTTTTGTGCGATGCAAAGCAAAACCTGAATTTCCAAAATCCTCATTAGTCATGCTGAGATTAGCTAAATGTATCTGCAATAAGAGACTTCTCCACACAAGCAGGCAATGTTTATGATGAAAAATACATATGGACACACGAATGTAAGCAAATCAGCACACGTGGTACAGCAGGTTTCTCTCGAGAGAAATCTATTTTCCACACTGACTGCAGTCAACTCTCAATCCAACAAAGCACTGAACCCAACACACAGTACATGTCCATGCAAACAGAGAAGAAAGATGGAAAAATGCAAAGCCCAGTCCAGTTTGGGAGACTGTAATGTGCAACAAAGATCAGAGCTTGGGCACCCTCCTTTTGAAAGTTATGCTGATAAAAGAAGTCACTTGCAGAAATCTAGGGATTTAGTCAGACCCAGCCAATTTGTTCCCAGGAGATCTCTTTGAGACACCCAGGGTCACTAAGCACTTAGGGGGCAGTTTTCCATGTAACACACCAGTAAGAGTGAGAATATGATCCCTGCTTTGCTCACAGCAAAAACCAGGATCCATTTGTTTCTCCGGTCTTACCGTTATCCAGGGATGAGACAGAGCTTCCTGAATCGTAAGCCTCTTCCTAAAAAACATCAACACAAAAACCTCATGGACTCGAACGAGAAATTCCTGGTACACAAGCCCATTGACCCACCCTTCTCCCGGGCTTCCTATGGAGCATTTATCAGGATAATGCCAGGACCAACTCCCAAGTGTCAAGGTTATGTTACTCCTGAGCCTGCTGCTTGTGTGCAGTTTAGTTACTGTTCCAAACTTCAGTGGCCTCACTGCGCACAGTTTTAATTCTTACTTCAGCAAAACCTACCTGTATTTTTGTGCACCCTTCCATACAAAGTAACACAATACCTGTTTCGGTCATCCGGCAAGCTTAGAATAAGTTCTTGCTGTACACCTTTGATACAAGTGTGTCTGAGTCAAGGTGTACAAGAGCAATTATACCCCAGCTGTCCTTTCAAACAGGATAGCACAGCACTGCAGGAGCTGTTGTTTCCCGAGAGCAACATTTCTGAGAGGAATACCTAAACTTGACCAATCCCAACTTCCTCCTGCCCTGTGGCAGTTTGGTGAACAGCACATTAAGAGCACTGAGAATCAAAGAGAGAAACACAGCATTGCACAGGGACGTGGGACAGTTGTCATCACTGACTTCTCCTTTCTTACAAAGAGGCTGCAGGACCTGTGCAAACCTCTCATCAACCCCCCCACGCCCCTCCCCACTGTGAGGCCCTGATGATTTGCAGAAATCTTGACTGAACAGTCCTCTCCTACCTATTTTCTCCCCCAGTGAAGCCACTAGAAAGAACCACAATAGTCTCACTTCCCTCCAGAACAAAGTCACAGGCAAGGAGATGCTACTTCTGCATGAGCTTTATTAAGAGCAGGAAGTCTGTGGTTCTTCTGAACTGGGAATAAAGAGCTGTCACACAAACTCCAGGTGACTGCAGACAGACTTGGAGCAACGCCTTATCAGCACGTGTAAGGATTTTTCTGGCAAGGCACCACTGGAGGCATATTCTGGGATGGTATCACCTCCGTGTAGTAGCTCATAATAGACTGAAACAGTGGAGTGGGAGTTAGCCTGAACTGGAGAGTCTGCACTCCATTTTCAGCTCTTCAGCCACACCATGTTGTACCAACTTGACTCAGGTGAGAATTCAGTCCTGAACATGAAATTTAACTGAGGAGATTTGGTTCCTTAGGTTTTCTGGGGCAGTGATTAACTAGGGGCAGCATCCCCTGCCTTGCTCTGGAATAGCAATGCATCTGCAAGGAAAGCTTTGCACGCACCTCATCAGGCTACATTTCACCAGGTTTATTTGAGAGACAAATGGATCTTTCTGGATTTTTTCTTACCGTGTGTCTTTCACCAGAAGTTTCTGAATAAAATCTTTGGCCAGGTCACTGGTGTTGCTGAAAAATTCTTCATCAAAGTCATAATTCACAGCTGTGATGTTGGCAAGCGTCTCTTGTTTCGTTTCTCCAAGGAAAGGTGACGCACCACTAAGCCTGGATAAACCAGAAGGAAGAATCGGTTGGAAAAATAATCTGCACAAGACCCCTGGTGAAGTGACAGTGACCGTGTAATATACTCTTGGGACATTTGTGGCTCTGGTGTTGTAGCAGCCATGCCACGTGGGGCCAGCTTTGGCTCACCATATCCACGGTTATGAGCCAGACTCACCCTGCAATCTCTAGTGCAGCACCACTGTGTGCACAGGACAGAAAGGCACCCACTGCCCTCTCCTAAGCGCCTGCTCACAAAACTAGAAGAGCCTTCAGCTGAGGACAGTGTCCCTGAGACTGAAGCTTTGATCACCTTCAAGCAGATAAAAGTGTTTCTGCAGACTTTCTTCAGGCAGGAAAAGCCCTGTCCCTACTTCTTTTCTCTCTGCAAAGCTATTGACAAGCTCCCTGCACACCAGGTTCAGCCAAGAGACCTTTCTCAGCTGGATCCACAACAAATCCGTGATCAGAAGCCTTGCCTAGGGCCAGCTCCCCTGGAGAGGTAGGGCCATATTGCTCAGTAAAAGGAACCCACAGACTAAAGGACTTTGGCTGCAATAAAACCCAACGGTTTCTGAACAACACAAATGTTCATTCTCTTGGCACCCTGCAAGGATATAATGGAGACACCATCACAATAAATTGCCATCTAGCAGTCCTTCCTGGAGAGAAAGCTTTCCTCCTGCTTTGCTTATCTATGAGCTGACGTGGTTGATCTTCATCCTGATGACTCTATTTACCATTGCTCCACAAAACCTGAGTGTCAGAGCAGAGTCACTGCAAACTCCTCCCGCCCTGCCTCTCCTCCAGGTTCCTCCCTTCCCAACACACAGGGAGGCTGACTTGCAAAACTCTGGTTTACAGGAAATGTTATTTATACCAAGGAAATTGATCTCATCCCTTTTTTATCATCTTCTGGGCTATAATTGTGCTTCTCTATTATGCCCAGCTTTGATAGCACAGTTTCAGGATGCAGCAGGCTCAAAAGAGGACTGAAGCAAACTCCTGGAAACTAAACTGAACTTTTGAGTACCAAACCATTTGTTTACCCGATCCTGCTCAACAGACCTCCTACTCTGCACTGCCACGTTGACTGGGAATTTTGGGGGGCAAGCAGAAAGTTAGATGGCACCATCTGGCCTTTTAGGCTATCACATGTGGGTTTATGCACAGAATAAAACATTTGAGTGCATAAACTGCTTCCTTCTCTACAACTGCACAGTGTCACCAAAGGCCCTGACACAGCAAGGCAGCAGGAGTGAGGGGCTCCAGCTGTCGCTGGTGAAGTGAATGTCATGCCATTAACCACAGCCACTCTCACTTCTTAACAGCTTTTACATACTCCCTCTTAGGCATTTGGTCCATTTCTGCTGCCCACAGAGAAGGCTACAAGCAGGCACCTCACCACAGACCATGGGCATTGTTCCAAAACTAAAGCTTGGAAAGCTGCCCTAGAGCCTTGGTTTCTTTGCCCTCTCCCCAAACTCTGCTGTGAAGTAGCTGTAATTCCACCTTCTGGCACTTTGCTGGAAGCCAAAACCAGCAGTGCTGTATTCTGATTTTTTTTTTTTGCTCTTTGGGACACAGTTTTGGAGATCTGTAAAATCAGAGGATTCTCAAGCCCTAATATCTAATGCAAATGACATTTGTCATATCCTGACTCAGAGCCTGTAAACAGGTAACAGCAGACAGGTCTCAGCACTAAAGCCCAGTGAATCACTCCACTGGTCACTGAACTGAGGGCACATCTGCATTTCGGTCTCTACACCTGATGATGGCACCCACTGGATTGCTGCCACGTTTGCTAGAGCAGGGTCATGAACACACCCTGCTTATTCAGAACAATTCAGAACAAAAGGTTTTCAAATTAACAGGCAATACTAGTTACAGAACCACAGGACCATCCAGGTTGGAAAAGACCTCTGAGATCATCAAGTCCAACCTTTGACCCAACACCACCTTGTCACCCAGCCCGTGGCACTGATGCCACATACAGGCTCTTCTCAAACATCTCCAGGGCAGCCTATTCCAATGGCTGAGTGTTCTCTCTCTAAAGAACTTCTTCCTGATATCCAACCTAAACCTCCCCTGGCACAGCTGGAGACCGAGCCCTCTTGTCCTACTGCTGGTTCCTGGGAGAAGAGACCGACCCCCATCTGGCTCCAACCTCCTGTCAGGGAGTTCTAGAGAGTGATGAGATCTCCCCTGAGCCTCCTCTTCTCCAGGCTGAGCTTCCTCGGCTCCCTCAGCTGCTCTTCATCAGACCTGTGCTCCTTCCCCAGCTCTGTTTCCTTCTCTGGACCTGCTCCAGCCCCTCCATGACCCTCCTGAGCTGAGGGGCCCAGAGCTGGACAAGCACTCCAGGGGTGGCCTCCCCAGCACTGAGTGCAGGGCAAGAATCACTTCCCTGCTCCTGCTGCCACCCTGTTCCTGAGCCAGGCCAGGATTCCTTGGCCCTCTTGGCCTCCTGGGCACACTCTGGCTCCTGTTCAGCTTCCTGTCAGTCAGCACCCCCAGGTTCAGTCACACAGTTGAAGGCAAGCAAATTCCTAGTCCATAGCTTATGGTGCAAGCTGCCCCCTCCCATGACACAAAGCATGTTCCTTATTGCTGATCATTTGCAGGGAAACATTTTTGTACCTTAATCCCCATGGCCATGACAACCAGCCAAGCAGGTAAAACACCTCCTACACTGGATGCAGCACAGAACACCCCCTGTAACTCTGCCCCAGCACAGAGCCCTCAGTGCAACTGTAAGACCCCCAGAGCAGCTGGCTCTGTGATCACTCATGGCATGCCAAGCATTCCCACCTGCTTATCCTCAACTCCTAAGTTTTCCTCTCATCATATATGGACACCCATAAATAGAACTTACAAGTTTAATGCCCTAGCAAGTACAGGTGTGTCACTGGAGACCAGAATGCTGATAAAAAACAAGGATTTGGACAGTATTTCAAGCCCCTTTCCCTGAGCCTGGGCTCAACCAGTATCCCCTCCCCCCTTTTTGTGCACTGCAGTTCAGAGAGAGTCTGTTGCACTGAATCTGATTTCTCAGACCATACCTCTTACAGCTTTCAAGCTCTCAGCCTTTGGTGTAGCTGAAGAGTGGATTTAATTCCACATTACTTTCCACACTGAAAAGACAATCCCTTCCCTGAAGGCCTCCAAACTTGTCCTGAGCCCCGAGCTGTGCAGTGCAAACCCACCCAGTGCAGCAGGTTAGTCCTCTGAGAACCACAGGGAACAGCTGAGCCCAGGCTGAGACATTTCCCAGCACAGAATATCCACCGTGTGCTGCTGCCCAGGAGTCACAGGAGCTCGACTGCAGTGGAAGTAGTTAGTCCAGGGACCACTGCCCACTTCTGCAATCCCCATATCAAACCAGAGGAAAAGCAAGGAGCTCTATCCCTCTGTCACACAAGCAGTTCCCCAAACTGTCAAGCTCCATCTTAAAACTCCTGACTGCTTGTCCCCAGATGCCCACACAAACTCATGGCTCTGAGAGCCTGAGCTTGTCAGAATTTCCTCCTTTTATTTATTCATCACCAGTTGACACACTTTTCTTCTAAAGAGTATCTGTGCCTAAAAAGCATTCTGTGATCTATTTTTCCCCTGTGCTTACTGACTATAATGCTAACCCCAAACAGCCTTTGCTTTACCAGCTTTAACAAACCCTTTTTTTGCCCTGCAAGTTGAATTCTCAGTTCCCAGGGTCAATTTTTCTTCTCATTTTCCAGCTTAAATTCACCTTTTTGAACATGACCATATTTATGCACAATAATCTAGACTGCTGCTGCCTTTACAAGCAAACTGAAACCTCCCTGTTTTTTTCCTCCTGAAATGGCACACCTTGTAAGGGGTGTAAGGTCACTACCTCTGCTCTCCACAGTCTGGTAGCTCAGTCATCCCACGAGCAAAGGATATGCTTGGCTTTTCCATTCCCTGCCATTTGGAGCTGATGAGGTCCCAGGGGAAGCAGAAATGCCCAGCGGTGCCAGGGGACGTTTGCTCTCAGTTTGCTCAGAATGCCCCCCTACTTTTAGCCCTTATTTTCAACTGGGGTAACACCAGGAGACAAAGCACTGCCCACCCCCCGTGTGCAGGTCTGTCCTCAAGTGACTGCAGGAAGAGCTGTCCTGTACTAAGACAAGACAGCTGCAGCAACATTTCTACTGGAGCAAAGCTGTTGTACTCACAGGATGTAGGTGATGACTCCTATGCTCCTAAAAAACAAAGGAGATTAATGGCAAGGGTTACACATGACCTGTGTTCGTCCTAACGTTCAGAATATGAAAAAGTGAACAGAAGCTGCAATACAGGCAGGGGAGCCACGGTGGCCTTAGATAACCACTAACACCTCTCTCACAGCACAGTGTTCCTGGGAAAGAATTAATTTTACATGTAACAGCAAGTAATGTGGGTATCTGGAGTCTCTCTGTGTTTCTGCTCCAGTGGGTACTTACTACAGCACACATCAGAAACGCAAAGGATGTTTTATTTGGGGTGACCTCGTTTGCCTCCCTACTCAGCAGATGAGATTAGTGCACAGGTCTCCTCTGCATGAAGTGCTCTTATAAATAAAGCTGTCACAAGCAGTCACTGCCTGCACTGTTTTCTTCCAAGAGTGCTCCTCTGCAGTGGGCAGTGGCAAACACTTCACTTCTGTAGCTGCCATCATTCCAGCTTTTTGCTGTCATTTTGCAGAAATTAAATGCTTATCCTTTCATTTAAAAGGATGCATGGAAATGGAATGACAGAACACAGAGTTATTAGCTGTATTTCAGTTTTTGTTTTAATTTGTGGCAGCACAGTGGATTCTACTCAAACAAGAAAAAGCAACTGGAGAGAAATCTGGGGAAAAAATACAAACATTCTGAAAAAACCTTACCACATATCTGCAGCTAATCCAAGTGGTTCATAGTTGACAATTTCTGGAGCTGTAAAAAAAAGTTAATTAAACATCAGCAACAAAGTAACATGTTTTTACCAGGGTGGAGTAGCAGGATAAGAATTACCAAAAGGGAAAAAGTGGGGGAGAGAAAAGTTAGTTATAGGATGCAGTGTTTGTAATTTTATAGCCCAAACAGGAGTTCAAGTTCACAGCTGTCCAGAAAAGATTATGTAGGGTGACTTAGAGCAACTCAACAAGGGTAAAGCAGATGTTACACACTAATTACAGTGCAAATTACAACAAATAACAAATGATTTCACCTCCCAAGAACAGTGTTGCCCCCAAGAATGGGAGCTTTTGTTTTATTTTGAGCTGGTGCCATTACAGCAAGTTTGTAAAGGCCAGTCAGGAAGAACCCTTGAGCAAGAGATGAGAGTGACTTGCCAGACTACACTGCTATCCCTGTCAAACTCTGTTATCTTTACAGGAAACACTTCCTCACTGGAAAACATCCCACACAATACTGCAAGCAGGAGAAAGGGGGAAATAAGATGAAAAAAAGTATGTGTAACAGGTGTGTTTAACTGGAATATTAATTACAGTTCTCTCCCTGCTCCTAAACCAACCCCCAAACCCCTAACTGAAACTAGGAGAAAGGAGTAGGGTTAACCCCAAATCCAAGTGAGACAGGCCAGAATTGTGATCAGTGAGGAACAAGAAAAGAATCAGGCGGCAAAGTGTGAAGGGAGGTGAGGGTTTTGTGCTCAACAGGTGAACAGTGTGAGGCATTTTAATCACGAAAGCAATGACAAAGGTAACTGTGTCCCTGGGCACTCACACACCACAACACAGGGAGATCTACTTACTCCAGGCAACAAGGAAAGAAATTCTAATTTACATTTGCAGAGTTTCACAACCTCAATCCTGAGTTTGCATCTCTAAGTCTTTATCTGGCAGCAGTTCACTCTCACAGCAGTAGCACACCTGGTTTATAGAAAGCACCTTTCACCTATCCCAGAAAAATAGAGCAAACCTCTGGATTTAAGTCACCTGGGTAGAAATGAGATGTCTCAGCTTCCTCATGCCATGCAGGACAAAGGAACATGTCACTCACCCACAAATTCTGGAGTTCCAAAAATGTTTTTAAATTCAACTCCATCTTCTATTTTGTGAGCCAGGCCAAAGTCAATGAGTTTGATGTGTGGAATAGGGATATTCTTGTCTAGAAGCATAATGTTTTCAGGCTAAAAATAACAAAAGATAGATCTACGTTATTAAAATATTAATATCTTGGAAAGTAACAGTTTTCAAGTGCTTTTTTTTTTTCCTTTGCAAACACAACTCTGCAGAACAAGAAACACACATCTGTGCCTAACCATTTATGATTGTTTTGATGAAGGGATGACAGTGAAAGCTGTGAAATCTTGCGGGATTCTAGTCACATCTGAACCTATTTAGGGAAGGAAAATGATCTCCTCTGTGAGACAATTCACAACTGCAACCAGGTCAGGAAGATCTGGGATTTACCAGCTGAACAGTCCAGAAAATGGGTAGAGTTGGTATCAGAGGTCCTAGACCATGTGATAGCAAGCTATTAAAAGAACATGTGCCATTCCTCACAGCACTGTAGGGCAAAGCTGGAGCTGGAACTGTGAAATGAAAACTGTCACCTTCATCCACAGACTTCACTCTTTTACCAGATTTAAGGGAAATTTCATAAACTTCTTTCTTTAATTAAGTTTCTCAGCCTTATCTGCTCCCTTCCATGGCCCCAAGTTCACAGGATTCAGAGTAAACTCTGGGTTCAATTTATCTCCCCTGAAGAGCTTCAATGCATTAATTTGCCATAACTTAATCATAAGCTTAAGAGCAACAGTGAGAGAGTTGGATTCCCTGCTGGCCTTTTCCACAGCAGATCCCAACATGGAAATTGCTCCTGCTAACACATATTCTCAGTCAGAGCTGCACTGGGAGAGGGAGCATATGAATAATTTACTATCACAGTCTCAGACCAAGAATGTTTTAGCCTCAGGCTACCAAGGCAGTTTTTCTCCCAGGGATCTAGGGCACATGTGTTCACCACAGATACAGGATGTAAACTTCTTAAAGCAGCCGGAACAGACTGAAATGGCAAAGTCACAGTCACACCTCTGGGACTGGTTGATTGCTTAGGTGGTAAAAGGCACTGTAGCTGCACTGCAGCTGATGGAGCCCAAGTCAAGTGAGTAGATAACGATGAATCACCCTCTGTCTAATCAGATCACTGCTTAAAAATACATGTCTGATTTAACACTACAAAACTCCAAACCCAGTCCTTTAAAACCCAGGAGAGTTATTGTGTGAATACATTTTGGGTTATTTGACATTCATCATCACTGAAATGATTCTTTACTTATGCTTTCTGATTTCTATCTTGCATGTCTTGCAACATCTTCACTGACCACCTGACCTTCCTGGCACTAAATATCAAAATGAGCAAGTGGAGATCAGCTGAAGCCTAAACCAGCATCCTTACCTTTAAATCAAAGTGAGCAATTTTCTTAGAGTGAAGGTAATTCACACCATCCAAGATCTGCTTGATGAACCTGGTTGCTTCCTCTTCACTCAAAGACTCCTTCTGTGCCAGGAAGTCAAAAAGTTCTCCTCCAGAAACCCTGCAAAACACACCAGAAAACATCCTGTTATCTACTGCATTGTAACACATAAAATAAATGTAAGCAGAGAAAACAAAAGCAGAGAAGAACCTCAAGGCAGTTGAGGAAAAGGCCACTCTTGCCAACAATCATGAGGTTTGTGTTCTGGTCCCAGGTGTGTCAAAACCTCCTTTTGGCTTCAGCTCTCTCCCCTGTAAATTAAGGACCAGCTTTTCTACTGATGCTGTAAAGGTTTGATTCACCGAGGATTATAGAGGACCCAAAAAAGTCACACTATTTGATGAATCCACAGACATATTCCTATTTCAACAGGTCAATTTAAACCACTTCAACTGCTATTTTTCAACATTCTCATTGTGGATGCACAAGTTGTAAGAATCACTTCTTAGCAGTGGCCAGCAGAACCAGAAGGCAGCAAGACTTGCCCGCAGAATCCCTTTGCTTTGCAGAGCAGCCATTCCCCTGTTCTCATACACAGTCTTGCCTGACATAGCTGACAGGAAGGCATTTGTTTGCTGCTGAATTTTTAAGAAGAAAGCAGATTGCAGCAGGTTGGAGGGCACCTAAAATTGTTTCCCCAAATCAAGGTAGTGCTCTTAGTTACTATGAGTTTTCACATCAAAACTGGAATACATTTTCTCCTCATTTATTATGCAAGACTTTTATTTTCCTTTCTGTGCCTTGTACTGAGAGTTCCAGTACTATTTTTCCATATATTGTGAAACAAGATGATCTAAATACTGGATTTGGGCTTCTTTGCAATTCATAATTATGCTTACATTTATTGATTCCAGTTCACGCTGTCATTAATGCTATTGGTTTATTCTCATTTCAATTTACCCACAAAGCAGCTGTTGCTCTTGGGTAGAGGTGATCACCCGCTTGTGCTCATGAGGCAGAGGCTCACACAGGGCCTGGTGACCTGGCCAGTGATCACTGGTTATTTTTTCCCAGCTCTCACACAGCCAGAAACTTTTGTAAGCAGGACACTTCACTTCACCTGGGCAGAAGCCACTTGGTGCTTTAACTGTTACAGCTCAGTGTCTGGCAAACAAAAATAAGCTTATACGACCCAGGAATAAATATATTGCAACTGCTGTGTTTGGCTGCCACCTCCTCCTTCCTATTCACCTCAGTTACTCAGCCTGTGTCAGACTCTTACTGGATCTCTGGTTTTCTTTTTTAGGTGACACACTCCAAGGCTCTCAGCACTAATTTCAGCCTTGCTGGACAGGTTTTGTTTGTACCCTGAGCATTTCAGGAGGAAGGGAACACTGTCTCCTTTCCATACCATTAGGTTTAGGGGTCTTGGTTCATTAGTTTAAAAATTATTACAGCCTGCTGTGGCAAACCAGTAAGGAAACTTTGGTGGTGTCTCGGTGCAGTCTGGGGACAGCAAGCAGGGGAGGCTCATTTTCCCAAGGATTTCTATACCAAGTCACTTGGGCAATCCTCCCTGGCAGACACTGCATCCGGCCATCAGGCAGCCACCTGGGCTGGCACAGCCCTTGTGCTTGTCTGGAGTCTAACCACGCAGGCACACTGCTCTCTCTTCCTCTTTTACCCTGTGAAACCTCTCTGCTGATTGGTTCTTACGGTGAACTCAGATCAGGACTAAGAATGAAGAAGCTCCCCCTGAGCCCAGACCAACAGCCCACACAGCCCAGGCTCCAATCCTTCGGGACAAGCAAAAGCAGGTACCTCTTCAGGAGAGCACAGAAGCTGAGCCACTTGGAAAAGTCCCCCTGCTCACCTCTGACCACAGAGCAGAGTGTCAGAGGGGGAGAGATCATCTATTTACTGAGAGAATTTAATTACCTTTATTAGCAATTATCCTCATCCTCAATTTGTGCACAGCAGCTGAATGCAGAGGCCTTAATCAGGTCAAAACTCTGCTGCACCCAGACTTTGTGCAGTATGTTTGAGCCCGACAAAAGGACACACAGAATGTGTCAGGGCACGTGAGGACAGGAAAAAGCAGAAGGGAATGAAATGGGAGGTTGTTTTAGCCCAAAGTAGCCGCCAGTCAGAAAAAACAAGTTCCTTTCCGACCTTCCAGAGCGTGGCTGCAGAGACCAACATTTGACACAGAAGTCAAAGTTAACAGATGCTCATCATCACTCATATGCCATCCTCCAGCAGTCACAGTCATCTCCAGGAACGCTCCCTGGCCTGAATGCTGGCTCCCCTAGAAAGCTAGTAGGTACTTCATCTCACTCAGGGATGAGAGCCCTGCTGCCTGGATTCCATGCGCAAGGTCAAGGCTGGTTCCCCAGGGAACAGACGGTCTACATCACTTCAGCCACGGTGACTGTGGATTCCCTGCCTCACACACACTGAAATATTGCATCATTTTGCGTGGTGGGGTGAGGTACAGCAGCCCACAGGTTCACTTATCAGCAGGACCTCAATGGCAGGGGTTTGCCCCCCTCACATGGTGGCATGAGAGAGGAGTAAGTAGCTCTGCTTCCCTCCCATCCTGCTGCTATTCATCCTCGACAGTCAAAGCCTGGGGATTAAAAAACCTCCTCCCTTGCCCTCCTCTCCTGTTTTCCCTTAGCTCACCTAAGTGAGGAAAACATGGGAGCAGTGAGAATGGCTGCAAATTTTGCAGAGGGTTTGATGGCCTCACACATGTGAAAGCAGGAGGGAAAATGTAATGAGCATTCAGGGGCCGTTTGTACTTCCTCCAAGGTTCATGTCAGGGCAGCAGGAGGCCGACATGAGGTAATCCCTCTGTTAGTAAACTGTTTTCACGTTGACAGCACACCCTGGCTCGGTGTCAAATGACCTCAGCTGCTGTTAAGGTGCACCTGTATCCCCAGGGCACAGGGATGAACTGGGGGGGCTGTTTACCAGCAACCTCACTCGGTGCTCCTGCCAAAATCCGTGAGGGCCGGGAACGCAGCAGCCCCATTATCTGTGCCGTGCCTTCCGGCAGCCCCTGCAGCGCTTCCCAGTTCCTGCTGCCCTCCCCCAGCCCTGGAGGGCAGTGCCCTTACTCACAGCTCCAGGATGAGGACCACATCCGTCTTGTTCTCGTAGATGTCGTGCAGTTTGACGATGTTGGGGTGCAGGACCTGCTGCAGGATGGTGACCTCCCTCTGGATCTCCTCCCGGCTCACCCCGCGCCGGCTCGCCCGGCTCTGCCGCTTCTTGATGAACTTGGCAGCGTATTCCACACCCGTGCTCCTCTCCTGACACTTCTTCACTATGGCAAACTGGCCGCTGCAGGGGCAAGAAGGGGACAAAAAGGCTTTCATATCACCACGGCTTCCCAAATACGCTCAATCCTGCGAGCCCTGAGCAGCCCTGCTGAGCTTGTTCCTGGTCCAACAGTCAGAATTCCGCGCTTAAAGGCAGTGGAGCATAAGGCAGCCTCCCGCTGTGTCTGAAATTCAGCAAAGCCAAACAACATCTGGCAAAAGGGAAGGCAAGCGTTACAGCCTCTAAAAAACCAGAATCAGATTTGCCACAAAAAGTTCAGGCCACCTCTCCTTCACTGGGTAATGCCTTCAAGTCTGCAGCATGCCACTGGATGTTCTGAAAGGACAAACATTTGCCTTAGGAATCATCTCTAGAGAAGCACTGAAAGGACTGATAACCCTCTGGAAATGTAGAAACTGGCCTCTAGTAACCAATTTTCAAATAAAAGAATGGTTCATTCAATATTTCTGCACTTCACCTGATAATTTAGGTGCAAGAGCAACTAGAGTAAGTGCAGGATCTCAGTGCACCTCAAGGACAAAGAATTTCCCACTGGACAATATTCCCAAACAGTACAGTGGCTGCACTAAGGTTAAAGGGCACGTACCTGCAATCTGCTAACAAAATTTTCCTCTCTGTGGCTCCTGAAGCAGTGCCACTGCCACATTTCCCCCTTACCTCCTAAGGACTGGCAGACCTCCAGTCCCAGAATACACATTTAGTAGCAGATACTCCCTCACTCGGGTCATTCTGTCCAGACTTGCAAGGAAAAGACTCCTCTTACAGGTAACCTTAACCTTTAGCTGCTGTGATTTTACCAGAGAGGATCTCTTTATAAGAATCGCAAACTCCAGCAACGCATCCCCCACGACTCCACAGGAGAGGCACTTAGCTGTTCCCGTTTTCAATATTATTGTACCCTCCACTGGCTCGGTAAAGGAGAAGTGTCCAGTTGGAACTTCCATTATGCAGCACACACAGCAATTACACTCAGCACCTTATCATATGCTGTACTTAGTGCTTCATCAGCACAGACAGCTGATTGGAGTCTGCCTTCAAACTACAAAGGCACAGAAATTAAAAACGAAGGCTGCCCCTTGGTGCTCAGTGGCTCTCAAAAGCCAACACTCCCCGGCAGAGGTAGCCCCTCGTTGCAAAGGGCTCAAACAAAAGCCAGCCAGCCTGAAGTGCTTCTTTGGGGTTTTCATTTTAATAGGAATCCTGAACCCTTCTGGGGAGAGAGGCACAAACAGATGGGACAAGGGTCCTTATCCCTTTAGGGAAAATCATTCACAAACGGAATAGAGACTGTGGCCATTTGTCAAATGCATTAATTGATTCAACATTTCTCCTGCTTTTCTTATTACCTGCAAACCTGAGAGAAATTCCTTCTGCAAAGTCCCCAGACTTCCACTAAATGTTCTGCTGGAGGAGTTTGCTGTGCAGTGCTTGGAGCTGCTGGTGTAAAATACAGGTTTCATGTTTTTTTTTGCTGGTCTAACCATATTTTGCAAGACATGCATCTCGCTTGGTCCGGACTTTCTAAAAAGACCTGGTACTACTGTTTTTGTGTTTGCTTTCCTGAATTCTCTCTGGGGACATAAATTCTGTCAGCAAAGTCGGGGAGAAAGTATTTTTTTACGAGTGCTGATTACGGGAACAAACACAGTCACTTCTGCACAGGGATACTGCGGATTTTTTGTGGGTTTTTTTACACAAAAATAATAAAAGCAGGGCATAGAAATTCCTGCCTTCTCCTTTCGCACAGTTCTAGTCTGAGACAGTTATTTACCGCAATACTCATTCCCTTCTGACCCGCCATTGCTCCCCTGCATGTGTCCCCACTGACACACTCTCTCCTGCTCCTATCCCAGCTTTCATGTTGTTTCCTGAGCCCTGGAAAACAGGCTTTTGCAGACAGTCTTGACTGAACAGAGGTTGAAGCCACAGGGAACACCACAAATGCACAATTCCCTAGCCCTAGCCCCACAGTTCCCTAACATTTAAGACAGTCACAATGCAGTTACCAATGGATAGTTCACGTGGAGGCCCACACAGCTGGGAAAAGAGAGGATTTTACAATCCTCATGCATCTGCATCCACCACATAAGAATCAAATGGTGTCAGCTCCCCAAAACTTCCAACCCAGCCCAGGAAAAAAGCAGAAGGAAGGGAAGTATGTCCCTCTGGCACCCGGGTTTACAGCACTGAGAAATGAAGCCCTTCCGTTCATTTCACAGGGGGCATCTGTGCCTCAGCTTAGTCTTGAAACTCCATTTCACAGCTCGGATGGCCAACTTTCAGCAGCGGACCTTGCCAGAATCCCTGGGTTTAGCATATGGCTGAAATGAGGATGACTTGGATCACGAGCAGCTGTATTTCCAACGCACACAGGATAAGCCCAGAGGCTGACACTTCTGGATGTGTCTGCCTGGAGCTCAGAACAGCTCCCCCAGCATTCTCCTGGAGAAACTGGCTGCACACACCTTGGACACTGATCTTAAGAGACCTTTTCCAACCTTAATAATACTATGATTCCTAATTGTTTTTTGGGTTTTTTTCCCCCAAGCAGTTAAGTCTGTTCCCTTTCAGAAACATTTTGGGCAGCTATACAAGAGCCTTGTCACACATTCAGCATGGGCTGTGCTCAACTGTGGTAACAGCTCAGGACTATGAGCAACAACAGCTGCATCCTGTCCACTTGCAATGTAATTAGGTACAACACCAAATCTGTCCATCATTAATGATGGAATTCATCCCAGCAATAAGACAGCCTATTATTTGCATTGCTACCATCATCTAGGAGATTTGTCACTGAGAAAACAGAGGGACTAATTTGTCACTAATAGGAACACAGAGGCAGCATTACTGGGTGGGTTTGGAGTCTAATTTCTGAAAATGTAGAGGAGCTCAAGGTCAGCTCAGTCCTGATCATATTCATCTTCATTTAATTTGCTAAAGAATTCTAAGGAAGATGATTTCTATTACAATTATTATTTTGGTAGTAGTTAAAGCTTGAAATTCCCACGAAAGAGATGATACCTTTGAACATGTTGACAGCTACACTTTACTCTGAAATATGTTTTCAACAAGTTCTTTGAAAAGTAACTGAACCTGGCAGAGGACAGTGCTCTGGCATTCTGCCACTCAAGAGGTGACACTCAACTCCCTCCAGGAGCCAGGACAGCTTACTTTGGGATAGGATTTTAGGCATCAGCCTCCCACTGACTTTCACAGTAATTAGATTCCTGCACACCTGATGGAAAACAACACTTGAGTCCTTCTGTACTTCATTTCCCAGAGTCTGTAAAATGCAGGTAATGCTGCTCAAAAATCAAATAACATTATATGGGCTGAGCACACAAGCTGGACCTACAAACCAATTTCATGTCTCTAGATAGCACCATAATTTCAATTACAATCATTCATATTTTTATCCACAAGCTGTTCTCAACCAGTTTCTTCAACTGCCCAGATTCACCTGCAGACTGCTGTGGAAGCTGGGAGGGTACAATCACAGCCCACTGCTCAGAGCAAGACACCAAGACTTTTTCCACAGGGTTTTTTTTCCACTTGAATGGTGCCATGAATACCTATTACTGTTTTCTGATGCTGGTTTTCACCTACAGCAGGTGTAGGGAGACATTCCGTAGTGGGAATGAGAGTCTGGAAGGGTTTATTTGCCCTTACAAACCCCATCCCAAACAAAGACAAAGGATGTAATTCAGATAGGAGGTTGCCTGTGCTTAGAGAGTTAATTTAAGATTTACTAGACTTTGCAAAGTCTGCCAGTCATTTGGTCTCCTTGCCTAGCTGGATGATAAATTGCATCTGGTACGTTGACAGCAATAAATAAAAAGACACTCTCTCCAGCGCCAGATACTCTGTGAGCTCTGAGTCAACACAGTATCTTGAACCCTAAAACAATTTTCTTTATGTTTACCCCCAGCAACCGGTTACTTCACAGTCTATGACACAAGCCAAGGCAGCTTCACCTTCTGCTGTCCTTTCTCCAGTAAACGAGCTTCCAGCAGCCTTTGCTTTAATTTTGCACAACCTACAGATACAGACATGTAAAAATGCTAAAGATATATTATGAAACCATCATGTGTACGTTCTTCAGTTAATGGACAGGAACATAATCACAATAACGCTGTTTAGCCAACCTGAACATGGGGCTTCTCTAGGTTCAAGAGGCTGTTTTATTTAGTTGCAGCAAAGAAGGGTAATTCCTACTCGGTTACAACGGTTGTTTTTATGTCAACAGTTTTGTTCACCATGCCTTTCTGCCACTACTAAATTGGGATTGGTTTTAATTGGTCATCTCAAGCTTACAAAGTCTGCATCTTGTTACTTTTCAGTTTTTCCCATTCCTGTTTCTTTTTCTTGGGAAAAAATACACAAATAATTTTATCCATTTATGACTGTATTTTTGTTAACTTTCAAAGCAAAGCCCCTGAGAATTCTTGCTGAATGCCTTCCTTGAATCTGAGAGGAAAACAGCTTTTTCAGGCTTGATGTGTTCCAAGTGATTAGAGCGATTGCTCTGCTGTAATTTTATTAAGCTAAATGCTCTCCTCCCTCTTTGCTTACACTTCCAAGAAGTCTTTTGCTGGTTGTGACTGCACTGCCAGGCTCTTCCCAGCAGAGAGGACAGGGGTGTGCTGGTAACAACTTCATTTCTTATGCTCTCAGCTCATTTATGAGCACAGCTCACCCTAAAGCCATGCAAGGTTCACAAAACGTGCTATAAAAGCTCTTTGCTGAAGGGTTTTTGTAGGAAGTCTGTGGTCACAACCATAAAGACCCAGAAGCCTTCTGTAAAGGGCAATAATTTGCACTACATTTTACTTTATATAGACTTTTTTTTTAGACTAAACCAGGATTTTGTACAGTGGATATTCAACCTAAGTAGTGAATAAACAGCAAGTCCAGTAGCATGGTATTTACAGAGAAACTACAGTGCAAGAGCTGAAACAACAAACCAGCAAACCTAGCATGGCAAATAAATGCAAATAAAAGTGAGTGTTGGTTTACTTGGTTGTTTTTTTCCCCCCCAGACAGAATGCAAACAAAACATCTACCTCTCCTAAAGCAACCAGACAGAACCTAAACTGTGGAGGATGCCAGATTGTAATGGAATGATACAAGATTTCCTGAATAGAGCGTGTAACAGGAATTTTGCTTGACTACTGAAAAGCAGTAGAAAGAGGGAAAAAAAAAGACAGCTGCCACTTTCAAACCCACTTATTTTCACTCACAACTCACGCTTTACTGACTGGCTGACTGTGGAGGGTGAGTGTCAATACCCCTGAGAAGGAAACGCTGAGCACCTTTGGGCTGCCTGTGGTAACATCCCTGCCTGGCACCTTCCAGCCACACCTCCCCACAGCTCACACACAGGGCACCAACACACCCTGACCCTCTGTGCCCAGGGCCAGGAAAGAGCCAGGAGAGCAGAGGAATAAATCTGGTTTACAGGAATAAGTAGAGAGCAAATAAACCATTTGAAGTGCAAAGGCGGTTTGGTGAATGTAATGTTTCTGACCAGTGCTAGGAGTCACTACAAGCTCTCAGAACTGTAACAGGATTGGCCTCGCAGCCACTAACACCGAAAACACCACGGGGGGCCTCAGCCCTGAGCCACGAGAAATCTGCCGCCTCCCGAAGCATCACCGGCAGCTCCCGAAGCTGCTCAGGGCTTTTGGAAAGCTCCCAGCCCTGCAGTGACAATCAGTGCGGCCCTGACTGGCTCCTGAGTGGGGAGGTGCAGAGTCTGCACTGACACAGCCCCAGCACAGCAGTTCTGGTGAGTCCCTGAGAGCCTGGCAAGCGTTTTGTGCCATCTGAGCCCTGGGAACAAAATGCACATGATGAAAAATTCTCCCCACTTATCAGACTTAGGTTTCGGATTGGAGTATCAGCACTTGGAGTGGTAATGAGCAGAGTCCAGAGCACTGGGGAAGGTCAGAGCTGACTCATGCTCAGCAGGAACAGCTGATTTGATAAGTTGTTCCTTTTGCTAAGTGGAGCAACAGCAGGGCCTACGTAATACACACACGGCAGGTCAGCACAGTGTACCTGGGCATTTAAAGGTCCAAACCCAGCCAGCTATGGACTGGAAGGAATATACCCGGGGCAGATACACTGTAAGGGGGCAGCAGCGTTATGGTCAAAGGGTTAAAGGATTTTTCTCCTTCCCCATGTAGGAAACACAGGGAAATTATGCTGGCATTTTAATCAAGACTTGAGGAAATTTTCTCTAAGGCCAAAACCACAAGGGTTGCTGAAACTCCCATTTCACTGCTCAGCTCTTACAACAGGTTTTCACTCTGGTTCAAAACTGCTGCTGCAGAGTTTTAACCATGATTCATGGATGTCACCTGAGATAAATGAAGCTTGCCCATCAGACAAGTGCTAATAATGGTCATGCCAATAATGTGTCCAGTGCTTTGTCACTGTCAGCCCAGTGCTGAGCTGCACTATGCGTATGTCATGTGCATTTTTACTCAGAGGTAATAGCTTTCATTTCAAAAGCATGCAGGGAATACTAGACAGAGTCTATTCTCTCAGCTGTTCAAATTTCCATCTGATTTCTCCTGCAACACAAAATGGAAAACATTGTTTCATTTTCACGGAAATGGCAAGGCAAAGGTGGGTTAATATTCAGTGGTTTTTCCTGGAATTAGTACTCAGCGTTTTTTCCTGGGGTTAATATTCTGCTTCATATTCAGAGTTGAAGGCATTACAGAATTTGAGCTTTCTGAGCACTACCAAGCAGCTCATTCACCTCTAATTACCCCTTCAAAGTCAGATGTGGGGTGAGGAGAAACACTGAGACACTTCCATCACCAAGGTGGATGCTGGTGATAAGGAACGCAGGACTTTGTTACAAAGTAAGGCCAAGGCCGGGCCTAAATCTCCAAGGCCAAGTCTTTCAGTTACTGCAGGTACAGCAGCTTTGTTATCAGAAAAAAACTAAACAACAAAACCTCCCATTTTCTCTGCACTTTCTGTGACAATTCAAAATATTCTGGAAATAGTTAAAGAAACACTGAAAATTAGGAGGGAGATCTGTTTAAGAAAGGAATAAGCTCACTTACTCTGAGAATATAAAGAATATGAAAACATAAAGAAAAAATCCAAAATAGTGACTGTATCAGACAGCTGATGACAGTCACAGCGATCCTAAGTCCTGCATGCCAGAACTGTTTCAGCAGAAGATTCAATGGACATCAAACACATGACTTAGAAGATTTGTAACATGAAACATTAGCAGAGGTGCTGGTTAATGCTCAAGAACTAAATTTACATTTTGCATCTAATGCACTGACTTGCTCTGTGTGTGTTGTAGGATAAAATAATCCAAGGTTATTCTTCAAACTTTAAAGAATTAATTTGAAGTACAAATTAATCTAAGTACAGAGCTAAGGTCTGAGAAAGCACAATACTGAGCAATTTCTATAGATAGAAAGCAATTCCTGGTATGAAGATCCTGCCTGGTATGTTAGGGGAAAATTTCCCAGCTGCAATCACACCCCTCTGTTTCCAGGGAGAGTCCAGCTAGCCGGGTGACATGGCTTTTTACCATGGATTCCCAAGTTCCTCCCCTGCAGTTATCTGTGCTGTTTGTTTTCACTACACAGATAAATATTTGGTAGCTCCCCTGTCGGAACAGTGATTGTGTGGCAGGCTCCAAGGTCCCATCCCCACTGGCGAAATGCTGTGTTTGCTGTCCTTTAAGGCTGCACCCTTAAGAAAGAAAGGGTTTCCCTGTCTCAAGGCAGGGAGGCGGCAGGAATTTGTAGCTGGAGAGGGGGAACTACAGCTGGCATGATGAGCCATTGATGAAAGATGGAGCTTGGCTTTATCTTTGTCTCAGCCTCACGTCAGTGGGGGCTGAGAAAGGAAGGCTCGATTATGCCCAAAGTAATCAAGAGAAATCACGGTGATTATCTTTGGCATGAAGGCATTGAGTGAACAGGGAGATGAGGGATAAGCACAGCTCCTGGTCACTCAGAGAGTCCAGAGACTGGAGTGGCAGCTGGGAAGGCTGGCCCACGCTGGAGGAAGGCAGAGCCCCTTCCCACAGGAGAGGGGAGACTTCCATGCCCAAAAACATCCCTCTGGGGTTTGTTGGGTGCCTCTGTTAAGTGTGAGCCCTCCGTGCTGCAGAGCTGAGCTGCAGGGAGCAGGACACTGCCCTGGGACACTCAGTGCCACTCTCACACCCCCTGCACTGGGCACTGGCACAGGACACTGTGGGACACGAGCTCCGTGGCACTTCCACCCTTAGCCCCACCTGACCTGTAACAGTGACACTGCCCAGGAGGCACAGATGTCAACAGCTCTCACAGCCTGGCTGGCAACACATTTAGGCAAGAGATTAATAGCTCTGTGGTACGGCCTTTCATAAATTAAGAACGATATGCTACAACATCCCTGCGAAGGGCTTCGACCAGGATCCTGCTCAAAACAGGCAGAACTGTTCACGTTTCTCACAAAGTTTATTAAAATCAAAATTAAAGGATGCAGTTTTTCATTACTTGAATAAAACAGGGGTTTAGCAACATAAACTCCTACTTGTAAAGGGATGCGTTTTGAAAAAGTTCAGTGAAAAGTAAGTTTTGAAGCATCTATTTCTAATCGACAGCTCAGGCACAGAAAAACTCGATCTGCCAGAGAGTCTGACACCTGCAAAGAGTGAGAGCATTAAATGCTGGGGAGGACTGTATAAAGTACACCCAAATCACACTATCTACCACCCTGGGGAGAGAGGAGAGAATCTCCTAATACCTCTGCAGGCACTGATCACTTCAGTCCATGTTGCTTTCTACCCCTGCTGGACTGCCAGATTAGTGTAACTGAGGGCTTTTTAAATAACTATCCCTATACATCTTCATTTTCAAGTAAGTTTCCTAAATATCCTAGCAATAAGCTGCATTATTTGCTTACAATGTGGAAACATGCTAAATTCATTTCACAGGCTCCTCTTTTTAGGTTCCCTTTCAGCTGTGGCCAGAGAACCTCAGTCCACACAGATTTCAGGCTTGCAAACTGGCTGATATTGGGGAAGTAACTTGGTTATATGTGTGTGTTTCAAGTATTGCACACATGTTCAGCTGCTACAACAGACAAGGCCATCAGCAACTTGTCTCCAAAGCCACATGTCCTCTGGAGAAATTGAGCAACAGAGGTGTAAACCTAAGATTAATATTTGAAAGACTGAGGGAATGCTGGAGCCAGACAGCAAGTTCCACACGCAGCTGTGGCCATGGAAAAGTGACTCCTGTGGCCAAAATTATAATAAAGGAGTCCTTTTACCTGCCTCTACCTGCCAGCAACCAACAGCTTGTTGCAAACTAATTTGTTAACAAACTACTGTGAACTAATCAAAGGCATCCACAGGTTCCAAGGGCATCACTGAGCAGTGGAGCACATCAGCCACTGCAAGCTGTCCAGCGTGTTATTTTGCTTCTAACAAAGCAAGGTATCGTTTGTCACTGCCCTCATCAGAGGTTCCTGCTCAGAGATACAGAGGTATGATGAACCAGGTGACACTTCACATTTAACACACAGCTGAAACAAGAGCTCTGCAGAGCTCCTCACATGTGAAAGTGAAAATATGCTGCCCAAGACACTGTGACTGTTATAGCTGCAGCCAGGGAAGGCGGAGGAGGGCTCCTCTGACCACACAAACCTTGCTGAGCCTCAGGCCTCTCGGGATGATTCAACAGCAATGGCCAGCCTTTACCACGGTGCTTCAACAAGCCCGCCGTTCAAAATGCCAAATATCCATGAAGAGGACAGTGATGTTCATCTCAAAAGATTCCCAAATCCAATTCAGAAAAACCAAACTAAAATTAAGCTACTCAGTCTCCAGTCTCTCAGTTTGGCCGTTTGACTGTTCCAGAACATCCTAGGGCCTCCTAGGTTAAAAAACCACAGCTTTTACACCCTGCACTCACATACACACACACAGAATTTCTTCACTGCTCACTGTTGTCAGGTTTTCACTGTCAGACTGATACTTTCAGTACTAGTCAGTACTCAAAAGTAAGCAAGTACAGCAAATTTAATAGTTAAGGCCTTCCTGAGAGGGAAGGGAATGGAAAACAAACAAACAAGCCAACCAACCCCATTCCCCTCAAACGAAGTCTTCTCACCAAGTCTAAAGGTGAATCAGCTGAGAGTGAACAAAAAAAAAAAAAGATCTGGCAAGCAAACAGCTTCAGCTGAAGTGTTTAAATGGAGCTGAATTACTGGCCCTTGAAAAAGGGTAATTGCACATACACAGTCATTTATCAAAACCGACTGCCAGACGTTGGGAAAGAAGCCAACGTGTCTCTAGCTCTAATTTAGCTATTTACATATTAAAAAGGAAAACACTGAGGGGCTGGACAGCGGCTCTCCTCACCCAGAGCTCTGCACGTAGCTAAGGGCTTTTGGGAGCCCTCTGTGTCCAGCCCACAAACACAGAAGAGTGTTTAAGCAGGCGTTTATGGCAAAGCATGATAATAGCTGGTAATTACAGCCGTAATTAACACCTGCAGATAAGCCTTCAGAGATGAAAAGCTATACAGAGGCATTAACCAGTCCAGCTGAAATCCTGTCAGGTAAATCTTTTCAGGAACACAAGCAGAGTGTTCTGCAGGCAGCTATGGATGTGCTGTGTCAGTGCTGGGAGCCTGTGAAAACAACAGTGCTGAGCAGGGCTGGTCAGATCCAGACCAAATCCTGTGCTGTCTCTGTGACAACAAGGACGGGGTGTTCCTGAGCCCCAGCAGGCTCAGGGAACGGGCAGGTGAGCTCAGTCTAGAGCACAGGCACAAACACCTATCTACGAAAGATAATGCGAACATACCTTTTTTTGTCCCAGTTGCAAAGAAGGAAACAGGAAAAATAGTTAGCACGCTTCAACTAAAAAAAAATAAATCAAAATATCCAAAGTGCAGTTTCAGCCAAGGGTTGTGTTTCTGTTGTGTACTCTGGCTGATTTAGGCTATCATGCAGAGTCATAGTTTGAAGATACGTGGCAAAGATCCCCTGTGGCAACTTTTAGAACCATCAGGTGTCACCAGTGCATCCTTACCTTCCCAGCTCCTCCCCAATGTCATAAACGTCCTCCACCTTCTGCTGCTTGAAGAAAGCCATGCCTGGTCTTTCATTGATGCTCAAAGGTGATGCAACTGGAATATTAATACAGAGTGACATTCATTAGGGTCTTCCAAGAGGCCAAGTGTCAGTAACACGCACTTTGGTATAGTCACTTTGGATCTATTGCAGCTCATTTATGGCTAAAGTTAGCACTGATCAATCAAAAGAATTAATTCAGCAGTCTCAGCCAAACAGTGAGGGTTCAAATCTGAGGAGAGATGAGCACCCTTAAATGAAGGCAATTCCTGACCCTCACTGATGTACCCGAGCACACACTGAACCAGAAGAACAAAGCACACCTTGACACACAAACGTGATGAAAGCAAAGCAATCAATTAATACCTTGATGAACTTCTGGACAATAAAGCCTCTACACTACACTGAAGAGAGCCAGCATGAGAACCAGCATTACAGGCTCCTTCAATGAAGTGTCAGCAGGCAGATCCCGAACCAGGGAGAGTACCAGGCAAGGCTTCCTTTTGCTCAGGTCAGGCAGAGCTTCCCGGGGCACACAGGCAGGACAGCAAACAGCCACCTGAGCTGCTGCTGTGAAAAGGCTTTGTGATCCCACCTACAGAGCTTTCAGCACACCTTTCACCACACACTGGATGCTTCAGACGAGGAGAACACGAGCAGCATTTGTTGCTCTGTGTACTCTGTGCGATTGTTTCCTGACCACAATCTTTTAAGCTGATAAGCTCTGTGGGGTCTGGAAAGACAAGCCTGGGGTTGGTGCATTCGAGCATCTGTGAGTGCATTATGCTGGGCTGCTGTGGGATGGCAAGATGGTCAGAAATCACATTATTCCTTGGGACACACCTCCACAGCAACACAAGTTACAGTGGCAGAAGAGATTTGAACAGAATAACCAGTCAGGTTAGGACACGTTTGATGTTCCCTGTGTAGGTGAACACTGGCACCAATCCCAACAGCCCAAACAATGTCCACTACCCAGATCAGAACACATAAAATAGCTGTAAGGCCTCCAAGAATCACAGTAAAATCTAAACACACTGAGCCACGCCGTTTTTGTCACACATCTCTGGGCTTCAGCACCATATCTGTGCTTGCCCATGGAATGTGCTTTTCTGTAGGAATCCCAGCTGCTTCTTGCTTCAGATGCACTGGGGACTTCCAGGTTCTGTATTTCTCCACAGCTCCTGCATGTTTTTAAATAGCAGTGGTTGGCAACCCACTGGGGCGCACTGTGAAGCATATTTCACTACAAAATAAAGCTCTATCTTGATCCTTCAGAAATAACCTCAACCCAATGTTGCAAGAAGATTCAGCTGTTTTGCTGGATCAGCAGACTTATTATAGAACAGGACTAAGTACCAAAGAGCAATTGCAGTATTCCTGTCAACTTGAAATGCACATAATTTGAAGATTTTTCCCTGAGAAAAGCATACATCATAAGCAGCAAATACACTGTAAAAATCCAACAACTTGCTAAAATGCACCCAGCTTTTGTTATGCACTCACCTCAACATAAGGACTGGCTGCTCTGTGTGCCCCCATCCTTTTTACAAACCACTGCCTCCTAACACGTGGGTGGAATGTTGAGTGTCAATTCAATTCCAAATATGCTCCTTCTTTTGCTTCAAAGGAACAGAAGTAGTCTCTTAGTGCTTCTACATCTATTTTTTGGTTGATGTCAGCAAAACCTAGGAGGAAAACTATTTGACTGCTTTATTTCAAGCAGAAGGGCTACTACACCAGTGCTCACGTTGACATGAGTTGAGAATTACTTTTTCAAAAAACAGCAGCAGTAAGTAAAGGGGCATCAAGAAAATCAGATGTTCCCTTATTAGGCAGTGAGCACTAGTTCCACAACACACAGGCTGAGAAGTGGTACCTGTTTCCATCAGAGAGCAACCACACTGGCTGTGACACTGAAGCCCAGAATAACCATCACACCAGTAAAACACACTGCGGAAACCAACACCTGTCACTGGTGAGAACGATGTGTTACAATGTGGGTTATTTCTTTCCACTTCCACTTTCCATCCCAATACTTTCTCAGCCATTTTCTGCCTTTGTATTTTCAGTTTGTCAAGCTGAAGCCAGGTCAGCTGTTCTGCTACTCTGCTCTTTAATTTCCTTCCCAAAGGAAATTAATGTAATTCCTGCCAGGGACAAAAAGGTCTAATTTTCTTCTCAATGAAAATAAACTGCACTTGGTAAGCAAATTACTGTATTCTTCAAGGACCCTTCCATAATTTCACAGAAAGCTCAGTGGCCAGTATTGCTGAGGGCTTGAAACCACAGTCACTAAATGTTTTAGCAGCATTTACAAGAATGAGGACACCTCTGAGCTCTTGGCTCCTTATTTTGTCTGATGCTGCTTGTGACTGTTCAGAGCAGAATTTTCTGAGGTGTTGCTGAAAAACCAGTTCAGCCCTCACAGACTTCAAAAAAGCAAACAAAGGACAAAGCCAAGCCTTGCTGAAAACCCCAAACCTTTTGCTCACCCTGAACTGCAAAATTACGTTCTGAGCGCACGCAAAGGTCAAGTGCAGGAGAATGCCCAGGTGTGAAGAGACACTGCTGAGACTTGCCCAAAGATGGTAAATCCCTCGAGCTGACTACTCCCCTCATCAGAATCCCAGGTACATGGTTACAAACCACATTAATGCAAACACACCTAAAAAAAAATCATTGTTTTCAGAGAGAGTTTGTTGCCATTCAGAAGGGCAAGTTAAAAACATTGCTCTGAGAGTGGGGAACCCACCCAAAATGCCTCTGGGAACACAGTCACTTTATGTTTGACTGACAAGTTCACTCCTCTCCCAACTAACAAAGCTAATTCTGCAGGTGCACAGAACTCCTGCAATACTATCTCAAAGATAACCAAACAATTCTCACCCCTTCTGCTGATGTTTTAACTTGCACCCTTTCCTGCAAAGGCCAAACCAGTGAACTTCATCTGACCGCCAAGGAACCGTTCCAGCAGCCCAGTCAGCCTAGAGCCTTGTTTTTGAAGGTTGGAGACAAAACTGCTGCAAAGCGTTCAGAGCCCTCAGGGGCACCTCTGGTGTGTTGGTGTTTCCCACATTATCCAACCCTGCCTTCCACAGACATCTCTCCCTGGCTTTCACCCAACAGTCACAGTTAGCAGATGCCCAAAATAGATCACACACTTGGTGACCCAAAACAATTGCCATCAGCAAGTACACAGCAAAAGGGGGATAAGCCAACAGCAGATAACCTTCACGCACTTCAAATTCACCCAAAATAAAAATGCCTTTCACCAGCAGGAACATAGCCCTCCCCAAATACTATACACTGAACTCAGGAAATTAAATCACTTCCAAAGATTTTTGAAACTACAAGGGTTTTGTTGGGCTTCACTTGCAAGTAGAGAGCACAAGAACAAAGGAGGAACGAGAGCCTTCGTTGTTTTTTTTTTTCTTTCTAGTCAGGTGGTGATTTTTCTTATGGTGATCAGTGTAAGCAGAAGTGAATTAGGGATGGTCATTTATCTTTGACTCACTCAGACCAAAAAGTTGTACACTCAGGAAATAGAACAAACCACTTTTTTCCTGAGCATTTCCATACCAAGGCCAGACTCTACTCAGCATCTGCATTACGGTGTTTCCATAATGATACTCCACAGTACAGTAAATGCTTAGTATGAGTATAAAATACTTCACCTTTTGCTGCTGTATCCAACTCTCCTTTACACAGACCAAATACCCCAAGAGAGCAAAGCATTGCTTGCCCTGGGCAAGTGATTTTCCTCCTGACACATAACAAAGCTCTAGCAAAGCCAGGAATAGAACACAGGCCCTGAGATGGCAGTTTCAGGCACTAGAAACGTTTCCTGCCTAATCTTCTCACATTCCTAAACTCTGCTGTACCATAAAAATGGGAGCTTTTTTTACCCTAAGAAATCACAGTCTCCCATTGTGATCTGAGACACAAATTTAAACAAGTACTTTCTATCAGGACAAGCCCTGGGTACAGACATTCAGAAGTGCCTTTGCAGTGCAGCTTGTGCTGTGTGTAAAGACAACTAAGGTACTGAAAGCCACCCCTCTGTAGAGGGTGACAGGATCTGCCTTAGGAGGAGCAGAGGAAAGCAGGTTCTATTCCTCCCCTTTAGCAAAGGTTTCCCAGCACAGGGAAGTTATTAGCTGGTCATGACCAAATTATGTGACAATCAGTGACTGGTCTGTACATGTGAAACCAAGAAAAGTGTCCACCCACCACCGAATGAGAGCAGAATACTGAAAACAGAGGTGAGACCAAAACTGTTGGACGTTTGCCTTGCCAGCAGCTTTAGATTTTTTTTCCTTTAGAGTGTCTTCTACTCTACCAGTCTCAAGTGACTGAGGTAACAGCTGACTAATCTTACTTTCTCAAGTATACCTGACAGAAGCTGAATCACTAAACCCTTTGCCAAACTCAGAACCAGCCCCTGTGGCGTGTTTTTATGTGATAAGACAATAATTATCCTACAGCAAAATCCAAAACACATTAGAACAGACCAAAGCCAAAACTTCCCTTATGAACTCTTTTATAATTCTGAAAAAACTACTAAAACAATTTAGAATCAAAACTGGACTGTTTTAAATGAATCATTTGGGTGGGAAAAAAAATCAAAACAAATCAAACCCACCAAACAAATGAAAGTTAGATTGTCTTCTAGATTTGGTGCCTTAGGCTAAAACAACACAGATTTTTTTAAAGTGTTTTCCTCTTCCACCCTTCTTCTTTCACTTTCACTCCTCCTTTCACATTTCCTTCTCTTTTCTTTTATCCAACGGGAGAAAAAAAACCCAATCCAAACTACCCACGCAGTTTTTACCCTTCGCTTTCAAATAAATCTAGCACAGTTAAAAATTACATTAATTTCATCAAAACTCTTACTTTCACCGGAATGTGTTCCTCTCAGGAAACAACGGCAGCCTACAAATTTCAGTCAGAGAACCGAACCCCACAGTCAGCAGGTGAGCGCTCCGACCGCGGCCCTCAGCGGGCGGTGGGTGCCCAGCCACGGCAGGAGCAATTGCCACATGGTTCCACTCTCCAACTCACATCCTCCCTCTTGACCGTCCTCTAAAAGGATGCGGGCCAGGACAAACGAGTCCCACTGCGCTGCTGCTCCAGGAGCTCCGAGAGGAGCAGGTGTACAGAAACTTACCGCATCCCACGGGCGGCTGTGTGACGGGGGAAAGGCAGCAAGGAACTCGGGGATGAGCACGATGAAGTTGCACAGCACTGGCTGAGCGGTACCAGCAAACCGGGGCGTGAACGCCGGACCAAACTGTGCCCCCCCCACGGCTTCGGACAGAAACAGCGGCGGGCCGAGCGGTGCCTAACAGGTGACGGGGTATTTGTGGGATGGCTGGATTGCCCAGCCCTGGGGGAGCTGCCCGGGGATGAACGACAGCTGCTCGCCGAGGGGGTGCTGCGGTCGCTGCGGGAGGGAGCCGGCAACGCGCCGTGCGAGCGGGGACATGGCCCGACAGGGCGCGGGCCGAGGGTCCGCACCGCCGACAGCCCGGCCCGCGGGCGGCAGGGACGCACCGGACAGGCACCTCAGCCCTCCCCGAGCCGCGGCACACGGAGCGGGAGCGGCGTGAGGGCGGCTCGGGGCGAGGAGCGCACGGAGAGAGCACGGAGGGGCGGCTGAGGGGGGCAGCGCCCACTTACCGCGTCCGCCGGGCGCGCTGGGTCGGGGCCGGCAGGAGCCTGAGGGGGCCGTGCCGGAGGAGGGAGCCTGAGGGAGCCGTGCCGGGCGGGGACTGAGGGGCCGTGCCGGAGGACGGACACCGAGGGAGCCGTGCCCGGAGAAGGCTGAGGGGGCCGTGCCGGGAGGAGGGACACCGAGGGAGCCGTGCCCGGAGAAGGCTGAGGGGGAGGAGAGACACGGAGGGAGCCGTGCCCGCCCCGTGCCGAGAGCGAGGGCAGGAGGGAGGGCAGAGGGAGGGCCCGGCCCCGCACTCCGCCCAGGGCAGCCCCGCGGGGGCGGCGGGGCCTGGGAATGCCCCGGGTCGCGGCGATCGGTCAGTGTGTCCCATTCCACGGCTCCCGGCGCGGCTGCGGCAGCGCCCGGAGGAGAGGAGAGCCCCGCATCCCCACGTGCGGGATGCAGACGGACCCCGCCGGGCCGGCACGAAGCCTTCCAGAGCAGCACAGCCCGCCCAGACCGATCGGGGAACAGTGCGGAGGTACAACCTGATTGCTTTGCTTTAGTAGATACATGAAAACAACACCAAGAAAATAAGTCAAGTTGCAAAAGCCTCGTTCCGTATTCTAATACAAGCCTGGACTAGTTATTGTGTGGTCTGAAACTCCCCCTTACCCACTGAAATTACCCACTGCTTGTTCGAGAAAGTGCTGTGATATAAAACAGTATAAAGAATGTGATATAAAGACATGTTCCCAGTCCTCCCTGTGCACCTCAAGCTGCATTAACACGACCCCAACAAACCTCTGCCGTTCTGCTTTCCAAGCTGCCTCACCCCAATTGCTGGCTACCATCAGTGACATCCTTCACAGGCTCACTCTCCTATCATAAAGACATCCCCAAAACCTGTAAAACTGGATTTTCTCCCTCTTTATTTGGCAGACAGTAACTGCAATAAATAATGTTTGGTCTCCTTACATTTATTCTGGGCAAGTTAATATCCATCCTTTGGTAATGAGGAATGATGTGGGATCATTCACACTTTCAAAATCAAATACAAGTGCCAGGTTGCCTTTACTTCCAATGCTCCTGTGGTTAAGGTAACACAAAGCTATGGTAACTTACCACACATAATTAGGCAGGCTGTTTCCATTTGCAGTAAGATGCAAAGACAGATGAATTAAAAAATAATTTTGTTCTAGGCAGGTGCCTAAAGACAGTGCTTTTTACAATCACAGTTGAAAAGAAACTTGGGTTCAGACTTGTTTGAAGTCAAGAGGACTGACCTGTGCCCCTGCTCGCCTGCCCTGGGAGTGGTCACAGCCCCCGGGCCCACCCAGCTCTCCCAATTCCAAAACGAAAGTGGCTGCAGCAGATATTACACAGGGTGGAGAACAAGAAATGGAAGTAATAGTAAAGGTTTCAAAGGGCAGTGGAAGTATTCAGAACTCTCTGAAAGGGAAATAAAGACACATTCCTCACCTTTGGCTCTACAATGTGATATCATCATGTGGAAGTCACAGCAATGGTCCTCCAAATTTCCTAGAGCAAAGGGCACAGGAGGAAGGCCACCTCTTTTGTTTGCTCCAGCTGCAAGGAAGGGAACAAAACAACACAACTGCTTTCCAAATCGGGACAAGCTCTCCTAGACCCCAAATAACCTCAGTTTGAATTTCCTGTTTGCTGGCCAGCCCTGCAAGGTTTCCAAGAGCAAGGGTAGATTGAATCCCGTCCCTGGTGCCCCATCCGTAGGGTCTGCCAGGCCAAGCACATGTTCTGTCTAAGCAAGATGTAGCTCTTGCATCCTTCTGTGGTTGTCCACCCTCGCACCATTAAGTCAGGCTTCTCTGTAACTTCTTTGGCAACGAAGGTAAAAGCCTGGATGTGCACACAGAAAGCAAAACTCCAAGCTGAGTAGTGCTTGCAGTAGGCAGCACCAGCAAACGCTGCAGCCATGCATTTATCAGCCCCCTTTAGGAAGTGACGGGTACCTCATGTTCCCAAGGGGGAGTCCCAGGATCAAATACCAGAAAAAAAACCATCACCTGCCTTTGTTCAAACAGGCAAATAGCTTATTTGATGGTTTAATCACCAATCACAGTGCCTGAAGACATCACTGAGTCTGTTCATTAGCACAAACCTGAAGTCTTAGAGGCAGCTCATGGCAAAAATGGGACTGGTTTAGACATGCCAAAGATTGGAGGGACACAGGCAGGATACAGTTGCTCTAGGGTAAGAGAATCTTAATTAAGGCCAAAGTCATCTTCATTTAACAGGTATATTCTGGTATCAAAAGTTTTAATTACTTTACTTCTTATCACAACACCCTAGACTAATTCAGGGTCGAGCATATTTAATTTTCTTATTTCCTTGGTTTTTAAAATCACATTCAGTCGACAGTCCTGAGCTTTGCTTTCTAGTCTTACCCTCTGAAAAGGTGGCACTACGGATGGGCGTCGCTGAACTGGAGACAAGTGTGGCTCCAGCACAGAACACCACTCTAACTTCCTTCTCACTGAACCTTTCACCTTCTTTCGCAGGGAGGGAGTTTCCAAGGCAGAGCACACCCTTCCTTTGCGTTATCTGAGGGAATGTACTGGTGTGGGAATTCTAAAGCTTCAGCACTACATGGGTTCTGCTTTCAGCTGAGGTCAAGGAGCTGCAGATAAGGGAGCTATGTTTAGCACTCCTGAAAATCCCACAGAAGGAACACCTGATATGCTGTAATACCAACAGGTTCAGTGAGTGCCCTGCTCCTCTGAGGCACCCAGAACGCAGAGAGGCTCTGCAGGTAGTCGGGCTCAGAGAGGATAAACAGTTGGCCTACTCTGAACTAAGTTATGCATTTCTTAGGAAGCAGCCTAAGCCCCACTCCCATCCTCCCAACTCCACCAAGAACAGATGTCTCAAGCTCGGTCCCAGGGAGCAAATGGGGGTCTCGGCTGTTCTGTGCAGGCCCCAGCAGCTCCAAGGGCAACACAACCTGCTCGAGCTAAATATGCCAAGTGTCCAAGTGAGGACACTGCTCTCTGTGCACTCTTCCCAGAATTTTCTGTTTATTTCTGACTTCAGTTTTCAGTATACAGGACAGGAGGTCCTTAGGCCATAGTCATGTTCTGCCTCAACTGCTGATCTCTATCCTGTTTTGCAACCCCTCTGAGCAGATTTCCAGCTGTGCCAATATCTCCTGCTATAACAGCTTGCCATTCTGTAGCAGAGCCAGAGGACAAGAACAGTGCACTATTCACCTCCACTTATGAAAGATCTGCTTGGACATGCAGGTAAAGTCAACTCCTAACTCTTGTTTTTCCCTCCCTCACAAACATTTAGCTGTTAGTTTTCTATTTGAAGTAGCTGAGGTACTTGATAGCCTCTTTTAGGGAATCGAACAACTCCAAAATGCAGAAGTCATACCTGAAAGACAGACATTGGGACTGGATTTCCAAATTAATTCAGTACTTGGTTAAATTTTCAAAGCAGCTGATATTATGCATTTACCTACGAAGGCTTTAGCAGAACATCAGTACCCAGCCTCCAAGAGAGGCTTCTGGTGCCAGGACAGATCACACAAATCCATGTTTCCTAGAGAGTGTGTTCCCTGTCAGCACTCCTGATTATTTCATCTTCCCTCCTCTGCCAAGAAACTAAGGACACCAACCCTAAGTTGACCCAGTCAGCATCACCTGCATGCAACATGTTTATAGGTCACACCTTCAACTTCAAAGCCCATCTGGATTCTCTCAAATCACAGTATCACACAAAAATACAAGCTCTGCTACTGGTTTGCTATAAAGTAATAAACAATTTATTTTTTTTCTTTACATTGATCTTTATGAAGGTAACATCACTTCTGTTTTGTGATTCATATTTCTTGTACCGCATATTGCTGATTTCTGACGTGGCACTTAAGGGAACAGTCACAAACTGCTACACGGTTTCATTAAATTAATCCATTCTCCATTTCTCAGTTAAACACGAGTGAACATACGGCTCTGGCAAATTTGAGACCATTCAGTTATTCCTGATGTCTTCAGAAACAAAAAAATAAATCTTTCCCTTTCTGCTGAAATATCTTACCACGGTTACAAACACTTATAGGGAAGGGCAGAACCTCTCACAGAGACACCTAAAGGGCAACAAAAAATCCTTTTTATTGATTCCACAGCTGGTAAAAAGAACACCACCAAACAATGATAACACTGGATGATAATACCACCTGTACACAGGGGCAGGTAGAGCTGAAATACTGTGCAGTTCTAGTAACTAGAGGTGTAGTGCCCCAATTTTTGGCCTGTTTAATGGAAGGTAATACAGCATTTTAAACAGATAACCCCAAGTTTCACTGGGAAGCCGTGCACACATGTATGGAGATGCAAGAGTATTCTGCAAGATGCAACTTAGTGGTTTGGATTATATCACATATCATGGGCACCATGCATAAGGAACTCTTGGCCCATAAGTGCATCACCCTGAAGTTAAAAAATAGTCTTGGCAGCCTTTATTTGCATTAACAGCTCAGTTTCCTCCCAGCTGGCTGGCAGGAGCGTTTAACCGTCATGTACCACTTCATAAGCTCCCATCAAGATACACTCCGGGAATCTCTGCAGTTCAGCTCCTGCAGGCCCCTGAGCCACCCTGTATTTTGGCTTGGCTCCATCTGCTGTCAGTGGTGCCTGAGTGTCCTGCACTAATGAGGTACTGCTCTCCACAGTCACCACATCAGGCACCACAGAAAACCAAGTCACCACACCACATTTGCAAAGCAGGGCCCCTGAGGGTGCTTCCTGCTACCGGCACCTCATTTCTGCTCCCTGGGGACTTCTAGTGGTCAGAGCTTAGAAGCCTCTGCAACTTTTTGACCTTTTAAACTCATCAATGAATCAGCAACAAGGCTTAAAGTGAAGCCAAGAGCTTGTTGGGAACTTGAGCATAACGGCATCAACTCATTTCATATTTGCAAGCTGACAAAATACCCAGAGACAACATGACTTCCACCAGGTTCCTACATTCATGGATTGGAGTCACACTCTGGCAGAAGAAACAGAGCTCCTTATTTTTACTGTACAGTGGGGTAACAGCTTCTACAGTGAGACACACAACACAGGCACACACAGATTTAACCAGCACACCTGTAACGAAAATGGTCCTGTAACATTGCAGGTCCTGTTTTCTCAGCTGAAAACTTCCTGACCAGTTGCTCTATGGCTGGTTTTATCTTCACAACCTAAAGGCTTCAATGGAATCAGTCTGGAAACGTCTCCTAAAGTCATAGGACTAGTTCACAGTGAAGACTCAAACCCGAAGAATTAACAGGTTGTAGAAATGGAGTAGGTACTAAGTTCTTCACCTTAGTATCTCAGTTGTGGCCACTGAAAGGAAGATCTTCAGCTTAGAAAAAGAACCAACAACTCTAACACTTGAAAACATTAAAGCAAACCAACAAGAAAAAAGCCAACACAACAGACTGATTGAGAGACCAGCTCTTTCAAAGCCATAACTAGAAAACTAGAAAACCTGGTCCCATTTTTGTATTCAAATACTGATTGTGAGTAGAAAAAGAATACAGTACATGCAATAATATCAAAACCCTGCCTAACAAACACCAGTACACAACAAAGAGTAACTAGAGAATTAAAAAAAACCACCCAAAACTGCTACTTACAATAAACAAAGCAGGGGACATTTTAGAAGACAAAGAACATAAAAATCAAGATGATCACACCATGGGTCCCTCATTGGCAATGATTTGCTGGCTAAGTAAAAATTGTGTCATATAGGAAGCATATTTTATATCAAAAGTAGTCCTCTAAGTTACAACTTCACCTCTGATTAAATAGTTCCCTTCCAGATAAACTAACTTATAATACGCTTACTTAGAGAAGGCTACAACTAAATCCTCTAAAATAACGTAAAATAAGAAAAGTGCTGTGAAACAAAAGCAGGATTTCTCTCTGCACACACTTAAGTCTATAAATGATTACATGATTATACCCAGTAAAGCACTAGCTACATCTCAGAAAAACAAAACAAAACACAAGAAATAAAAGCTGGACACACTTGACTCTTCCCAATTACTGGTTTTGGTTTTGTGCCAATTAACCACTTCCCCAGAGCTCAGTGATTTGCTGCCTAGTATTTGAATCCTGGATTTACCATGACACAACTTTTAAGTCAATCCAACAGCCTGAAGATCCAACAGTTCAAGAAAAAACACTGCTAAGTCCAGAGAGTAGCTAGCAAGAAGGAAACCCTCCTCATCCTTAGAATTTGTAGTTATGAAATGAGAAAGAGCAGCCTCCAGTCACAGCAGAAACATTCCAGGTGTCTCCTTCCAGCTGTCCTGCAGGATGTGCATCCAACACCCACAATAAAGCTGAGCACAGGAGAGAATACTGCATTTTTCTGGTGGAAAAGGATCTTCAATTCATGACCTTTCGGCTCCTCTGACTGACTGGTAACAGCTACCATTATTGTACAGCGGGTCTGCATTCATGCAAAAAGAACATCATGTGCCTTCTTAAAGAGCAAGACCTCACCCTAAACCCTAAATAGGAAGAAGTATTAAAAGAAAAAAAGACAAAACAAACCATAACAAAACAAGCCTTCAATAGATACACAAATAATTACCTACTAAACCACGGTACTCCCGTGACAAGCTCCATTCTTCCACAGTATCTGAAGTTTGGTTGTGACCTTTTTTTGAAACATTGCAATCAAAAAAGTAAACAGAAATAAAACGCACTAAACAGAATTTGATCTGTAGACCCCTTTGCATTAATGAGAATCTTTATCAACACAGCTGCCCTGAAAAGCATAAATGATGTTTGATATCACTGTTTCAGTACACACTGAACATTCAATGGCAAACAGGTACTTGTTTTAGCTTTACTTTAGAGAACAAGTATTCAAGTGTTCTGTTTGGAGATGCATTTCATGTCACTTCAGGAAAAGACAAAGGAATGTAAAAGTTGTGCTTCACTCCAGACCTTTCTAGTTAAGGACCTCAGGAACGGCTAAATTGAGCCAACCTGAGACCAAGAAATCTGGTGTCCTCTCACACTGAACCTGCACTACAAAAAACAGGATTACACCAAAACACACAGAAGGGCAATGAGTGCAGTAAACAGAGCAGGGACTCCTCTCACTCTGGTTTCACATCCAGACACTGGGGGTGCACTGGGGGAAAACGACTGCCAGTTCAGCTGATTGCCTGAACCGAGACAGGTATTAAGTGCTCTACAAATGAACATCAATGTAAACAGAAGTGTTTGGCCTCACACAAAGCGCTACTGCTGAAAGTGCTGGGGTTTGGAAATCTGTCCTGCATATTTCCAAAAGCAACTCGTTTACATTCTGTTTGACAGGGGGAATAAAGTGTTTTGGAGGTTCACTCCCTTTGGTCTCGCTCCCCAAGGACAGTTTCTGCTGGCAGTCTCAGCTGTCCTCCTCATCATCACTGATGAGGTCCCTTTTCTCCACGCACGTCTCCCGCTCCCGCAGGAAATCTTCGCGAATGGCCTCGAGCTCCGTGAGCTCCAGACGCACTTTCTCCAGGTGGTAGGTCCTCCTGTTCCTGATCTGCCGCAAGGGAAAGGGATTCAGGTCTCCAAAGGCAATAGCAGTCAGTTTCCTGCAAGGTTACACAACGTTAGAAGACAATCATTCATATTCGGTGCTTTATAAAACCAGTTTTGAACTTCATCCCTATCAATTCTCATTGTATGTCATATCTCTGGTCTCTCACACAGTGTTACTGGCATGGCTAGAATTTTCTACAAAGCACTCAGTTTTAAGGTTATTTCAAGTGATGAAGCATTATCAAATGCTCAGAGGTTCACAAACTCTGTGTAATGCCGCAGAGACCACAGCCTTGACAGCACTGAGCAGAAGACACGAGCTGAGGCAATGAGAGCTTCCCCGGCTCCACTGAACACTTGGTACATCCAGTTACCCCACTGTAGGTTGGATAACTTCCCCCCCCCCATAACCCCCCGAAGCCTCTTCAATCCCAAGCCAGTCAGCTCTCCAGTTAACCAGGACAACCTGACAGCAAGGACACCAGATGGCACCTGGGATGACACAGATGCAGAGCAGGAGAACACAGAACATGGCCAAGCCAAACTGAGCCAGTGAGGAACTCTGGGCTGCTGCTGCTGCTGGAGCGCAGAGATCTCTGAGCTGCTGCCAAGCCAAGCTCGTCAGGGCACAGCAAAGCACCCCAGAGGGTGCAGCACCCTCCCAGAGGGATGCTGCATCATATCCTGCAGTCACAGCACACCCAGCAACTGATCTGTCTAAGCAGCCCAAAGGCAGAGTTAACTGCATCATTATTGCTGATCTACACCTACACTGTCTCTGTTTACTTAAGAAAAAGGGGGAAATGGAGTATTCACTTCATTCTACTCGAATTATTAGATGAACCCAAATATTCAAAAAACATATTTGGACAGTTTATTTAAGGCTAGTTTTGTATTTCTGAGTGAACAAGAAGGATTTCCTGCGATTTCTACACAGAACATATTCCAACAGCACCTCTACTGTGCACAACATGGCATGGAACACAACTTGTACCTGTAGAAAACCCTAACCATGACACCCTACAGCCCAGAGTATACTCATGCACAGGTTTGTAGATACTTTACTAGAGAGTTTGACCTTAAAAACCCTCTGCAAAACAATTTTTAACCCACTCAGGACACCCATGAACTCTATTAAAAAAATATTTCTGAATTTTTCCTCTGAAACCTGACTTCTGGTCCATAAAGATACCGTTCCACATGCTTTTGTACTGCCCAAGTTTTGATGCTGTAAAGCTTGTACAAACATAAGAATATGAAACCAGGCAGTTGGAATCATGTCCTGCCAGTCCCAGCAAATCCTTATTCCCTAGGTGGCACTGCACCACTGCTTGCAACTCCCACTTTTAAACCCCTGAGGAAAGCAGAGGCTTACAGACCATATTTGTATTGTAAATATCTTTGATGCACTGAAGGCTGTCCTCGCTTGAACTCCCCATCTGCCACCGATACCCCATCAGCTCGTTTCGTTAACAGCAAAATGAGGCGTCTTCCAGCAGTATCAGAAGCCTTTAAAATAGGTTATTATTTCAGCACCAGCAAGTTTAGACAGAAGAGCCAAGACATCATTTCCAGGAGCAGAAAAGGAATGGAAACTGAAATCTTCACCTCTGATTGAGTATCAAAATTTTGTTCAAATTAGGTAAAACCGAAGAGATTTAATTTTTTTCTCTCTGCATCAGTCCCAGCAACCCATTTCAAACACAGAGTAAGACAGTTTTAACTTCTCTCCAGTCAAAACAAACACAGGAAGTAAAAATATTAAAACAGCTCTTCCAGCAGGATTCAAAGTATAAGCCTAAGTTTACGTGGAATTTATTACAGTAAAAAAAAACCTTAGATTTCAATATATTATTTTGCACTAAACTGAAAATCAGTGAGCTTCAATGTATGATGTGCTGAATATTTTCAGGCATTAAACCAATCCCAATATGGCTTTTTAAAGATTACTCTGCTGCTCTACAGTCTTGAAAACAAGGAACCTAAAAACACCAGACCCTGATTTACAAAGTCCTATGCAAGGACTGAAGAGCAGAAGAGGATCTAACCTGTGTTTATTCTCTGTGTCCAAGCGTGTCTCACAATCAGCTGGAGCCGGTGGCAGCAGCCTATCACTAAATGATGCACAGGAGGTCTAAGCCTTGTAGGACATGGCTCACATTTTTAACACCTGAGCCAGGACATGGTTTTATTTACCATAAAACACTTTTCTCACTGAAGCTGTACCTGCAGAGCAGGGAGAGAGACTTCACCTGTGGCTGAAATTCTCAAGTGTTGCTTCCACAGCACTACAGTCAAACCAGGAAACCTCACCCTACCTCACAAGTACCAACTCAGCACCCATCCCCTTCTGCCAGATGAAAGTGCTCACAGCAAACCTCAGCAGTCAAGCTGCATCTTTAGTTGCTTTACACTTGATTTAGGATCTAGATAAAACCAGAGCAACCCCCCCCCCCACTTCTCCCATGCCCCACTACAAGCCTTCCAGTGACACACAGTGCGAGCTGCCCACCTGGCATCGAGTATATTGCGTGTGAAGTAGCGAAGGTACTTGAAGATGGACATGGAATCCTGCAGCTTCAAGATCTCCTCCTCTTGGTATTTAAAAAGAGCCAGGGCAAATCGGAATATTACCTGGTAAAACACACAGTATGTGGGATCTGTAAGTACAGAATGCACCAGCTCTCATTATCCTCTCGATAAACTCCAAGGAAAAGGGGTGCTCTCACAGAGGCTGCATGTGAGCTCTCTAATCACACCTCCCTCTATCCCCCCCTTCCCTGGCCCAGCCCCCACTCCCAAAAGCTGCCAAATACTTCTGTTGTGGCTGATTTTATAACTCTCTCCAGCTGCTGACAAAATCTACTTTAGTGTTTGAAACCAACGACTTCTTTTTCCTGCACCGATTTTATTTCACTGCAATTTTAGAAGATTGAAAACTCTTTCAAATCCCCCCTTAATTTATGACAGAGAGTCATTGTCTGTCATTTGTGCTTTAAATGTCTGCAGAGATAAAACAAATATTTCCTGCAGAGAAAAGCTAAAAATCAGCTCTTGGCTACAAGCAATTTTTACATCTTCTCAATACTTCTAAATTCTGCCTCCATCACCTCATCTTTCTTCTTTACAAGAGTAGCTCTCATCTTGATGTAGTGACTTGAAGCTGATTGACAGCTGCACATAGGAATAAGCAGCACTGCCTGGACTTCTGTTTTTCAAAGGGGAAAAAAAAGGTGGTGGCAAAAGGAAGATAACTTGCATTTAAAATTCTTCCATGTAACTCAACCCCTTAACTTGTAGAGCACAGGTAAAATGGGAAATGCTTTGACTGGCTGTTTATGCACATTTCCTCCTTTATTTGTTTTTCCCTACCAGTGATTTTAAGTGACAGGATTCTTGTGAAACCACCTTCCTCCCCCTGCACTTATCACAGCAAAATGTTTTTGCTCAGGTAACAAATGAGCAACCTCAGGCCCTTCAGCTCACCTTTGGTCCCTCATACAGGAAGGAGTCCCAGATTTTGAAAAGGATGTCGCTGACCACGCTGTCCACAAACACCACCAGGAACCAGTTGAAAGTGATGAGGGTGTAATCCACTTTGTACTGCTCAAAGTGAGCGTGCAGGCGTGGGAGCTTCTCACTCATCAGGTCCTTGAACACGCGCTGATCGACCTGAGCAGAGGCCAAACAGGTTAGTATTGCTCCTCCTTTTCCAACAATTGTCCAAAGCAAGGCTGTCACCAGCCTGGAAGGGCAAGTTTTCCCAGAGGTGACCAGGAAATTCAGGAGTGTCCAGGTAACACTTCCAGGCTCTATCCTCCCAAACCATACAGAGCCATCCCTTGCTGGCACAATGACAGCTTCTCCACCCAGCCCCTGTCCCACAGGCTCCTCACACACAGGGCTTGTGTTTCTGAGATGGGTCACCAGGGCTGCACTGCTGCAGGAGCTCTGGAGCACAGAATGAGCTGGAGGAGGCAGCCTGTCCAGGGCAGCACCTGGAAACAGAGCAGTGCCAAGCACAGACTGCTCCCAGGACTGCAAAATGCTCCCTCAGAGCCCATAACCACCATCCCCCAGACCTGAGGAAAGAAAGGATAAATCCACTCGATGCTGTGAGGCCAGTAACGAGAAGGGGGAGGTAAGGCTGGAGCTCCAAGCAGGTCACTGAACAATTATTTCAGCGTCAAGCCCTTGTCCAAACAAGGGCCCTGGTGCCTGGACCCCACCCCTGTCAACTCAACACCCCCCAGAATGGCCTGTCAGGCAAAGGAAACCTTTGTCTGGCTGCAGTTCCCAGGAGCACAGCACATACCTGGGATCCCAGCAGGGTCTTAGTATAATAATCACGAGGCATGAAAACTTCCACTATTGTTACCAGACACCAAAAAGCATCTTCCTGCTCCAAGTACAGAAGTGCAATGGCTACCAACCTGAAAATAGGGTTAATTTGAAGAAAAAGACTGTTACAGCATCACAATCTATCTTAAGAGCCATTACAATACAGTAATTAATAAAAATAATTATTAAAAAAATAAAGCAGAAATAAACGCATTAACAGGAGAACACTAAACAGCAAAAGCTGTTACTGAAGTTTCAGATGGGGCCTTCTCAGCCACATCAAGTGTTTTTATTCAGCTAAATAAGAAATCAGATACAGGGAAGAGCTAAGTGATTTTCTAGAAGCCATTTTCCCAGGAACTAAAGCAAAATAACAGGAAGCTTCCAAGTCCTAAATATAATACTTGATTCCCAGACTTTTGTCTTTTCTTATTGAAGAAAGAACAGATGGCTTTTGAAGTACACACAAAGTTGTTTAAAGATCAGAAAAATCCTTTCTAGCACATTTGCTTTATCTCCCTTAAGATAAACATAAATAACACCATCATCTTTTAATGACAATAAAAAGCCACGTTGATTTTACAAAATTCACTCTCCAGGTCAGCTGGGTTTTTTAATTAAGTAATGTGCTAGTTATTTGTTTATGACAACACTGTAAATGATGAGCATGCAGCCCCATAAGGCAAACCTCCGTTCCAAAGCACGTTGCTACGTTTGTGATTTGATAGGCTCATCACTCAAGCTTAGCAACATCTCACCTGTTGAGCCCCTGGCAATACCCTATATCAGGATTCCTCCAGGAAAATGCCAGCAGCACATTCCGCAGCTTCTGGATCCCTTCGGATGTGGGGGAGGAATAATGTTTGTTGTTGGGCAAAGTCCTCAAGAGATCCAACTCGATCTGTTTGGACGCAGGATTTTGTTTCTCCAGAGCATTTTGAAGCAAGGACTGGAAGTACCCAGGTACTGTGCTGTCCTTGAATTTTTTCACGTGGAGGTTGACACACCACTTCCACATCTTGGAGCGGTGCTCGTGCGGGATTCCGGAGCGGATGAGGTTCTTCAGCTCCACGCAGCGCATCATCTCCCTGTTCATGGTGCTGGCAAGGTAGTTCTCCCATTTGACTCCAGCTGAGATCTCTCGGTTTTCACTGAGGGAAAGCGACCTCAGATCCAAAGCTCGTGATTTTGCTACTAGTTTCTCCTCCTCATCATCCTCTGGGACTGTCTGAAACCCGTATATATCATATTCACTGCAATGGGAAAAAAAGAGGGTTTACATCAGCCCTGAAACTCCCCACTTCCCATCAAAATCACTCCAAAGCCACTCTCTGCAGTTCTCAAGTTTTAACAATTATTACACATTTATCTGAAATGTCTCTTTTATTTGGTAGTTACTTTCACAATTCCATCTATAAAAGACTCTGTGCCCATATTCCAGTAGGTATTACCACACAAATTCAGCAATTTAAGAACGGGGTCAAGTTCAAATGAACCCATCTCTTCAGTAACTCACCTTCAGCAAATGGCAACATTTGAGTCTGACTTTTATACTGTATCTCAATAAACCCATAAATGTGTTGAGGGAACTTCCCAGTCTGACCATTCAGGAGACTCTCTGCCAGTTGCACTCCCAACACCAGAGACTTTCACTGCAGGGACTGAGGCCCCTTCACTGACCAAGGCACACATACATTTATTGTAACAGGACCAATTACCTGACCAGGTGTGGTTTGAAAAAGGCCTGCTCTGGCTGTTCACTGGTCTCTGCTTTCAAGGCATCTTCCAGTAACTGTGTGATGACCTCACGAGCAGGACTCTGCTCCTCAGAACAAACGGGAGTTTTCATTTCTTGAAGCAAGATCAAGTATTTGCTTTCAATCTGGCAGAGTTTGGCTTCCAAGCTGGTGTACTGCAGAAAAAAAATACGTTGTATAAGTCTTCAGACACTTTGCTTTGTGCTACACCTCTTTTAAAATCTGGTTCAGTGTTATTCTGTTGGTTTATGTTGCTCAGAAACCTGTAAGTCAGGAACAGTCAGCTTGACTTTCCCACTTGTGCAGCACCAGCACACATAAGGCAGCAAAGCAGAGCTGATGTTTTCCACCAGATGTACCTTTTTGCACATGGAAAACCCGAGCCAGCTCAAATTATCACTACACTGCATGAAATACAACTCGACCATTTTGTGCTTTACAAATAACAGCTTCAGCCTGTGCGTGCTGGAACAAGAACACCTCAAATGGCATTGTAAAGACACGAGTTAGGCAACAGCACGTAGGAGCTGTAAACACACACCTCCGCGCCAAAAATGCAGCATTTAAGCCTGGCAGTGTGTGCTTTGCTTCCAAGAAACCAGAGGCAAAGCCTACCAAGCCATCTCTGCAGGTGTGTGTACTGTCCCAGCCCCAGGCAATGGAGATATTCATTATTTACCTGCAACATCTCTACACTCAAATTCATCTCTACAGGAACACCCTGTTACATTCACCATACCACAGTCACCCTTCGTGCTCAGGAGAAAGCTCTGCTCAAATCCTTGCACATCCTGTCACTGACATAGTCCAAAAAAAAAAAAATCATCCCAGCCTGAATTCTGAGGGAATCATGTTTCCAGAGAAATAGACCTGTCTGTGTTCATAAGTTACAAGAAACTTTCACCGGGTCATGCGATTTTAAAGCAAATTACTTCTTTCCAGAATCCATTCAGAAAGATTGGTCTGCGAGGACTGAGTTAAGGGGGATTTTTAACTTGTTCCATTTCCTGGGTAGATTTACAGCTAAAATTTTGAAAACAGTTTAGACCTTTCCAAAATGACAACATGCTGTGTTAGTCTGACCTTTGCCTGCCATTCTCTCTCTCTTGCTTCTGCGTTTCTTCGTAGAGCAGAAAGTTCCAAGATCTCTTTATTTAAGAATTTATTCTGGGTCTTGTAACCCTGAAGATTGTCCTGTTGATTAAAAGGGAAAAAAAAAAAGCAAACTGGATTTTTAATAAAAATATTTTAGAAACAGCAAATGCCTGCCAGAGAAAAAACGCCTTAGAACACACAAACAGCAGCTACTAATAGCATTTATCAGTTTTAAAACTTACTGGAATCTCACATGGGAAAGAAAATTATGAAAGCTTATGAATGTTTTAAATTACTTACTTGTATTCCAAATTCCTTGGAATGTTAATCAAATTGGAATACAACATTTATCCAAAGGCAAAAAAAGAGCATGTTTAGAACAAAGTGGTAACTTCAGTAACTCCATTAAGAACCTGTGACACATTCACTGAGGTTAAAAAAAAAGGCATTAATAAGATCTGTAGGAGCATTAGTAAAACCGGTTCTAAGGGAGTACAGAGTCCCCCATGCACTGAGACAGAGACACTGCCCTTACTTTTAGTCTGTCCAGTTCCTGTAGGTCCTTATTAGCACAGGTGGCCATAGGAGAATTTACTGCTCCGCTTGGAGAGGATGAACTGTCCTCACATTCACTGAGCTGCCGGGAGAGCTTCATGATCACCTCATCCTTCGCTTGAATAGTTTCCATCAACATACCCAGCTGCTCATTGAGTTCTCCAACTTTGCACTTCAGGTTCTTCACTTCCTGCTGGAGGCTGTCTTTTTCCAGATTTAACTTCTCAAGCTGATTGTTGAGACCCAAAATCTGGTCGTCTTTTTGGTGCAACAGCTCTAATTTGTCTTTGGGAACCCCCTCACAGAGGCGGCTGGCGAAGTATTTGTCATACTGGGAGGACCGGACCGTTTGCTGCAGGAGTCGAACAAGTTCCTGAGGATTAAAAAAAAAAGGTCATGAAGTGTTAAGTTCCTAAGTCTTATAACTTAGGAAGTTAACTTAGAAAGCTCTGGAATGGGTTTTTAATCGGAATAATCAGCTTTTAAGAGACCTCGGGCTGGTGTTTTAAGGACAAAGGGAAACACATGATATGATTTCCAGCAGATGAACACCTTACAGTGACTGTCCTACCCAGAGGGTTTAAATGCCTTTCACTGAGCTACAGAACCTGCCTAGAAAGGCTCCAACAGGCTAAGGAAATGTAGTGGACAGCTGTGGCCCAACAGTTACTCGGGAGCTGGAAAAAGCCTCCCTTCAAGCAGCCCTGTTGTGGGGAGATGAACAGGGAGAGGGCTTAAGCCCCAAAGGTTAACAGGTGAACAGTCCAGAATGGAAAAGGCAAAGTAACTAACAGCTCTTCTGTAACAGGTGCAGAGAACAGAAGAGCAGGAAACAATTCATGCTGCTTTGCCAAAAAGGAAGTCTTGAGAGGGCTGTTTAGAAAGTCTTGACACACAAGCAACTGCCTAAAACACCATTTTATTTTGTCTTCTCAAAACAGAAGCAACTGTGAACACAGTGTGGCACTAGAGCAGTGAGATTTCTCAGGAGCTCAAATGTACTCCTGGGAAAGATAACTCCTAAAATAAATACAAACATGGGGCTCACGCTCCTTCTTTGCATTCCCTTTGATCATCTCACACAACAGAAAATACAAATGGCAGAAACAGCAGCTCCATAAAATCATTCTTCTTAAAATGAGTAGAAATTCTTGTAGATAAAGCAAGGTATTGAATAAATTGGAGTCATGAGGCATACAACCACGAATACCGTGTGAGTGCATGTTTTATATATGGTTATGGTTAGGCCTATCCTTTACAAAACCACTCCTGATGATGCAGTCAGGGTAGAGAAAACTCAGGCCCATCCTCCAAACTCTCTCTAGCACTGAGAGAATCAAAAACCAAAGAGAACCTGAAAAGATAAGTTTCTCAGGAATTATAAGTACTAATGGAAAAAGAAGCTGTGTCTATCTGCTAGGATTCTGGCAGACACTGAACAAAGTAACTTCAGAGAGTAAGGAAGATACATAAACCAAGGTAAGGAACACTGTACAAATGACAGTTTTGTTCAGGTATCTCATCTTCAACAGATGTAAAAATGGTCCTTCTTGTCCCAAGACTCTTTGTGTATCAAGGTTTGTTCAGCACCATCATTTTACACCCACCAGCCAGCTCTCGCAGTTCCACGGCCAGAAAGGTTAAACTCATGATCACCCGCCAGACCCATCCGCTCCGGGCACTCTGCCTGAAGGCTTAATTACCTTTTGGCTCAGAAGATCTTTCTTCAGCTTCTCCAGCTCTTCCTGCTGGCTTTGGTACTTGAGCTGCAGCTCAGAGACCAGTTTGCTGCCGTTGCCAGAGCACCACTCCGTCGGAGAGGAGTCGCTGCCGGTGCGGCTCTTGCTCGATCCGATCATGTCCTTCAGCAAGGGGCGCCTCGCTTTGTGTGGAATGCGGCCAAAATCAAATGGAAAAGCTGAACTAGTCAGTCCTGCATAAAACAATTTCTTCTAGTTCGGTTCACTTAGTAAAAAGGCATTTCAAAGCATTCAGATTTCCTTTAAAAAAATATACTCATTAACATCGGGCCCTGAGCAGCCTCTAAACCACTCAATACAATGGAGTTAAACATGCCTCATTTTCCAAGTTGCTTCCCTTGGTGGGAAAAGTAGAGAGCTCAAAGCCTCCTCCCCTCCCAGACAAAAGACTTGGCTCATGAATTGTAAAATTCTCTTCTGTGTCTTACTTCCCAAGTACTAATTTATGACACAAAATAAAAGGCACCCCTAACTATGGCAAAGCAAACTTTGTTTCAAGTAATTAACAGCTCCAAAGTGCTCAGAGTAAACCCAGCCTGATATCACAGCCCACTGCTCCTGGAAGAGGCTCTGGGGTAACAATTCCCCCCATTTACATCACCACAGCAGGGCTCAGGGAGAAGGATGTTTTCTGACAGACCAAATCACCGGGATTGCAGCTGAAATGCTCTTAAGGAGGTGTAAAAACGTCTTCACAAGGTTACTGCAGACACTGGTCACATTTGAGAGCCAGTTACAACTCACAGATCCCCTACTTTTTCCCCATATCAGAAGCAAGACATGTAACACCTACATCCTTTAGAGTCTAAAGGCAATTCTGATTCAGGGAGTGACATTCAACTGAGTAATTAAAGCCTCAGCATTTCCCTTCATCTCCTAACTCTGCAAGTCAAGTGACAGAACTAAAGCCAGTAACATGCTCAGGAAACCAGAACAGCAGATAACAAGGCTTTGCCCTTATTCTATTGTATTTGAATGGCAGAAGATTCCAAATACATCATAAGGAATTAGGGTTTTTAAAACAATTTCCAGAGCTCTGGATGTGGTTTGTGAAAAGATAAGCTTCCACTGTTTCCTAGAGACAGACACAACACAGCACATTATACTAAAGAAGGCAAATGCTCCCCTTCCTTCCTCCCACTTCTACCTTTACTTCCTTCTGCCAGGTGTTTCCTCTTTTCTTCCAGAGCCATGGAGTCCTCCAAGTCTTTAGGGGTTGGATCCAGCAGTTCCCACTCCTCGGTGGTGTAAAATATGCTCCTGCGGTTCTCGTTGTTGCCTTTCCTTAGAGAGGACATGGAATTTCTGGGGAAAAGACAGCAGGAAAAGCTGACAAGGATTTCTGCATTTTGCATTCATTCTATAAAGGGCTCTGCAAGACAAGCACTACAGGTCAAAGAGTGCAAAGTAAAAATAAGGTAAAACACACACCAAACAAACCAACACCAAATAAAAGCTCAAAGAGAACAAAGCATGTCCTACCAAACAGCACCTGCCATCAGTGGCTTTCAAGAACAGAAGAATTAATTTGCTTTATTGGGATATTAATTTCTATGAGACCACTATGGTCTCTTGCACCCCTCTCTGCTTTGGCAGTGGTGAAGTACATAAAATTAGGATTCACAAGCAGCATCTCTCTACTGATCAGTTATTGCAGCTCAGAGTTTCAGGGGAACTGCCAGGCACTAAACTGAACAGCATGCAGGCCAAACCACATCCTGGGTTAATGCAAAACCTGGGATCACCCAAGAGACCTGCCGTGGCTGAATCACTGATGACAGGCTCCAGAGCAGTTTTCCTGTCCTAGGGTGGAACGTGGCCAATTATCTGCAAGAACATTTCGGAGGCATCCTCTGAATTCCAGCCAGATAATTCCAGGGAAAAACAATACATTTCCCAGCAGGATGAGCTGACCTTACCCAGCTTCCTCCACAACCGCCATGCAATCAGAAATGTCCACTCTTATGTCCATGAGTATTAGCACAGCTCAGCATTCTAAATTGTTCAACCAAACAAGCAGATTCTACATCAATCCAGAGGAATCAGTTTAATATCTCGGGTATAAAACTGGAAATGTATTTGGGATCTCAGCATTTTCTCTGTGCAAGCCCATAAAGATGCTCTCACTCACTGAGCCACATTCTCTCTTCTTACTTTTCAAATCTCAAGCAGAAGGTAACCAACCCACACCACACTTGCAAGATGATGTGATGATCCAAGCCAGTCTTTGAGCTTCACAGGAGATTTAACACCTGATCAACATGAACTCGAAGCTAATCATTATGCAGAGCAAGGTTTTTATAATCTGATGAACTGAGAAATATTTAAGTGCAACTTAAAAGTAATCCTAAAGGTTATTAATAAAACCATTCCAGCAATCCATTTACAAACTCGGCAAAGATTGATTTATGCCACACTTTCATTTTCTCCCAGAAAGAATCACAGTTCCTGTCAGGGGCAAGAAGCCTCATTTTGTTATTCAGACCTTCCAGGGAAATTAAACAGATCAAATTGGGCAGTGATTGACACATTTCCCAGGTCACTCAAAATCAACAAGTGTCACCTGCCAGCTCTCCATCTGTCCTGGGAACAGTGACTGACTCTTACCAGGCACCTCCACAGCCCCCTGCTCTGCACTGGGTCAGCTCCAGGATGTAAAGCCTGTCTGAACATCACCCTCTGAAGCTTGGAAAAAACACAAAGAACAAGAAGCCAAGTGACTTCTGGAAAAGCTTCTTTAAAAACTGCCGTTAAGCCCATGAAAAATCATAGCTGATGCTCTGTTTTGTAAAGCTTTTGCATAGGTTTGTTCAGGGCACTCAAGGGGCACTGATTCATTGCTTTCTATTAGATTAAAATGAGATTAAGAGACCAGATAGTTAAATTTGAAAACAATATTTATTTTCCTAAGCACACTATGACCAGTACAAACAGATAAACTACCTAAGAGTTGATCATATGATCTAATGATTCACTATTTTTAAATGTTTGGGGTTTAGGTCATATTTTACGGTTATATAACTTGAGGTTACTATAATTCAGTACGTATCCAAGTCTACATTCTGCATACATAAGAGATATAAGTAGCTGAGAGCAGGAAGATTAAAAAAACTCAGGCCTAAATGTCTGTATATGTCAACTAGTACCTGAAAATATCTTCTGAAAAGCAGAAAAGCACGTTGCAACTTTAGTTACTGCAAATATACACACAGCTTAACTTCAAGACATAGTCTTCATTTTTTTCCCCATTATTCCTTCCCCACTACTGCTTGGGATGCCAACACAGCTCTGACAGCAACAGCTTCCCTGTCAGACACACCCTAAATGTGCTCAGGAGGAAGGACAAGGCTTTAAAACATCACTTGTCAATCAAGACGTGACAAATGAGGCCACACATGTTAAAATACAAGACTAAACGTACTTTCCCCACAGGAATTGTGTTCAGACTGGTTTGAGCACAAACCAAAGCTGTGCAACAGCAAAGGCTGCAGGACCCCCCTGCATCATCACTGAGGAGTTTGGATTATTGATTGGGCATCATTCACTTCAGGAGAAACATGTAAAAATGATCACTATTTAGGCAAAATCAATCAAAATTAGGATTATACTTGCCCTCCGCTCTCTCTGGAGCAGCAGAGGACAGCCTTTAAAAGGAAAATTCACTGGTCCTTAACCAAACCTAAGCTGAAAAAATAAATAATCTTACTTGTGAAAACTGCTCCAGACTCAAGTCTCCAAACAAATTTATCTTACTGGATACAGGAGTTGAAGTGCTCACCACCTGCTGGCTGGTGGCATTCAGCAGCAAAGAGCTGCAGTGGCAGATTTTCTCACCCAGAATCACAGATTCTTACACAGAGTCACAGGATATTCTGAGCTGGGAGAGAACCACGTGGTCACTCCCAAGACCTGCAAGGACTTCAGAAGTATTTCCTTCACCCCACAGCTCCAGCATTGCCTTTCTGCTCAGAAACACTGACACACCAGGCAGGCGGCACCGAGCAGCTCACGCTGGCACTGCCCTCCCAGCTGGGCTTCCCCAAAGCATGGCATCTGCAACTCCCAAAAAAACCCCCAACAACACACCAAAAACCAAGAAAAAAATTTTAAAAGCAAAAAAACCCCCCCTTGTTTCAAGTATACGGGAATTGGCCAAACAGAAATTGTTCCATGTGCTTTTCTTTCTACTGTGATCAAGTTTAAGTTCTACCAGAGTAAAGTGGCTACGCAAACCCAGGCAACCACGCAGTATTATCAGTTAAAACACGACATGTCGTAACAGGATTGACACATTTCTCAATCCAGCCATAAGCCATCTTTTCTAAACTTTAATTACAGTCTACAGTAGAGGAAAAAAACAGGGCAAAAGAGCCAAGAAAAGAGCCAAAACCAACAACAGAAAAGGAGCCAGAAAAAGAGCCAAAACCAACACCACTTTGTAACCTCTCAGATCTCTGTGCTAAACAAGAAAGCTTTAAAAGGCATCTGATTGACTCAGCACTGCTGCTGAAAATGAGCAACATTTTACAACTCAGGAGGGATGTGGTCTAGTTAACCAGCTCTGCTCTGTGAGCTGCTCTGCTCCAGCACCGTCACAGCCTTTAGGTACAAGTGGAAAATACGTGTGGGAAAAGCAAAGGGTAAAATCATTTAGAAAGAAACTGTGACAGGAGAGCTGACAGCCAGCAGAGCTGCTTTCCTCAAAGCAGTTATTACTGAGGAGTTCTCTCATTATGAGTAAGGGATTTGATGTTGTTCAGAAAGGGTCTGCCACAGTTTTGCTCAGGAATTCAAACCACATCGACTTCCTCTCTGTGCCACGTGCTTTCCTTTATTTGAAGGAGCAGATGAAGAGTAAGGATTTACACTGCTGTGATTTTGATCATTAAACACAGCTGCTATGCACTGAACACCACGACTGCTACAGTGCTGCAACCAGCAGCTCCAGGGAAAAGCAGCGGGAGCTGAGGATACAACTCCCAGCTCCCTGCTTGGGTTCAGAGGGCAAAGCCATCCCCAGAAGCACTCCAGTCTCCCTTTCAGGTCTCAGTGATGCCACACAATGATGTTCTCACTCACACCCTTCAAACAGTGAGTAAAACAAAGAGTTTACTTGAAGAGATACCACTGTACTGATCCATCCCACCACCCCCGTCCTTCTAAGCAGCTCCACCCACCATACACACACATCTGCCAGCAGGGAACAGTCTCAGCCAGCAACCACTTATCTCCTGGTAACTCCTTCTCCCACGTTCCCACTTACTTGAGCTCAGTGCTCCACTGCTTGAGTGAGAAATTGATGGCACTTGCTTGGACTGGTGCAGGCTGGGAAGCTGCTTGTTCCCCCACCAGGTCTGTAGGAGAGGTCTCCACAGCTAGAATATTTCTAGCTCTCTCTGCTGAAGCATTTTGACTTAGGATACTCAAATCTGTATCAAAAGAAAAAAAAAAATGGAGAGACAAAGAAGAATAGGCAAACCCTGCAAGGTAGGTTGGGTTTGATTTTAAATCACAGCACAACTTATTAAAGCATTCTGTTCCAATGAACCTTAAAAATAGCAAACTGTTTTCCTCAGTGAGGTCTCCGCACGGCCACACACTTTTGACAACAGGACTTGTGTGATGCTCAGGAAGCATTATTTCAGTGATTTACAATCTCAACGAGTCAATATTGATTCATCCAGGTCAAGCAGCTATAAAGCCATAAAAATTAAAGGTGATTCATTACATTAACCTGCAAAAGCCCCTTGTAAAACAAGCTCAGGCTTAGCTCTGGTAAGTCTGGAACAGTGCCACAAAAACACTGACATCTTTCAGGGTGTGCTTCACCCTACAAGTCATTCACCCAAGCGACACTGCTGCGAGTCAAGGAGCTTTATGGCCTTGAGCCAACTGTGAGCCACTCCAGCCTGGGCATTCCCAGAGCCAAGAGCACTGGCACAGGCACTGCAGACACAGCCGGGACCTCCTGGATCAGCGTGGATTTACCAGCCGTGGTTGGGTTGATGCAGCTCCTCCTCAGCTGCTCACACTGCCCCGAACCCACACAGCTCTCAGGGGCCCCACAGGAACCAGCCTGAGCCACAGCTGCAGAATTCCAGAGGATCCAGCCTGGGTCTCCAACACGCCACACTGTCAAACACGCACTGGGAGCCTGCAGTGTCTGTGTTACCTCAGGGATTCCATCACCCTGGATAATCTGCTACCTCCCTCCAGCAGGCAGAGGGGATGAAAAACTGGGAATATGGAATATCCCATGAATAGCAACAGCATTACAGAGAAGCACAAAGTGGTTTGTGGCCTCACACAAACCCTCTGAACAGCAAGTTAAACAAGCTCAAACATCATTTTCAGATTCTTCTCCATATAATTCAAAAGTACTGAAGGATTAAGGATTTTTGGACAACACTCTCAGACTTGCTCATCATTAGAAAGTAACACACTGGGAGGGGCTCTGATTTTAACAAAACCCTGGGACATCATGATGCCCTCTTTTATCACTGGTGAGCCTTTCAGCCCTTGCTGTGACCATTACTTGGCCCAAGCAGCAAGCTCACTTTGAAGCAAACTGTGCCCTCCAATTACTCAGCAGAGGGTTACTTTTATTGAGCCCTATCAAAGACCAGCAGTAGAAAGAACAGTCTGTAATAAAGAATACAAAGTATAAAAGATCACTGACAGTAGAAATCTCTCAAACCCTTGAGAAATGGTATCTGCCACAGAAGTGTATTGTGGTGTTTCAAACAGAGGTACAAGTCAGACTGCCTTGATTTTTTGTGGACAGATGCTTCAGGGCCTTATCAGCCAAGCAGAGTTCCAAGTTCTTCGAGGCTGTGGCTGCCTGAGCTGAGCACAGTTCAGCTAAGACAGGTTAGCTCAAACCAGCTTTTGGTCATATTCGTTGTCTAATAAAGGGCAAAGGCAACAGGTTTTAATGAAAACAAAACCAAAACTAAAAAAAACCTCAAACCAAACCAACCAAAAAAACCCCCTAAGAAACAACCCAAACACCATCCCAAAAGAATCCCTCAAACCACAAGCAAAGCACAAAACACACAAGACCAGAAACTCCTGGATCCCCAAACCCAGGCTGGAAAACTGACATTCTGCCTTCACATTTACAGCTGTTTTTATCTTCTACCTGTATGATTTACCTCATTCGCATGCTCCGTAATGCAATCATCATGTAAAAAAATAGAATAAAATCTTGTTTTCAGACTTATTTCAAAACACAACAGTCTTAGAGATGCATGGCATTTCATTTTATATTAATGCAAATTAAGAGTTGAGGAATAGCATAGCCAAGAACTGAAATTATAAAACCTACGTTAACATTCAATCAATTTTAGGAAAAACAAAAAATAATCCCATATCCTATAAGGAATAAATAATTGGACTTCCATGGCAGCCGGACAGCTCCATGACAAATCCTACAGTCTCATTTTTGGAACATGAACTGAAAAATACAGTAATTTTCACTCCATTGAATGCTCTTAAAGACCTTTCAAGGTTGATCCACAAAGCAGCACCTCGGCTTTATGTATGTTCCAGTTAGTCCAGATTTCTAAACTGGGAGGGGACAGGACAAGGAGAGGACAGAACAGGCGAGGTTCCAGTAGGCACTTCTGGTTTTGGACTGAGGACAGACCACTTCTCCTTTTAAAGCATCAGTGAGAGCATCTGTACCCAGGGCCCAGCAAAACAAACCAATTTCTATGCTCCAGGATAAAGCACATACTTTGTCATCAACACCACACCACAGCCTTAGAGAATCCCCCAGTTCCACAGGAAACTTTTGGAGCACTCGATTAAAAAGAAGAAACAATCACCAATCACTCAGGCTATTTCCATTTCCCCCCGAAAGAAATTCCTACTTAAACATTTCAGTTGATGATAAAGCCATCACTGTGATCTGCCCTAAAAAACGAGAGACTCAAGATGCAGTTCCAAATGACACATAATGCAGTTTAACTGCAGGCTGCCCCTGAAAGGGATGGGCCTATTTAGCCCCTCTATTTTATCTTGACGTTCCTTGTACTGGATTTAAAAACGATGATAATTTAAATTAAAACCAAAATCAAATTATAAAAAAAAAAAAGTCACACAAAGAAGTTCATCTTACTCATCCAGAAAACCCCCAACAATTTAGAGGGATGGAAAATACCAGATCAGTGACTAAATTACTGGATCTGCTGCCAAGCTGCAGTGAGGGAACAGCATCTGCACGTGGTGCACTGACAGCAGGTTCATTTCACGGTGTACCCAAGCTCTGAGGGAAGCAGCACAAACAAGAAGGAATGGATTTGTGGCCAAGTTACATATTCCAGCAGAGCTGGTCCAAGAATCCACTGCCAAGAGGGCAGGGCTGCTACTCCTCTGCTCTGCCTCCCTGTGTTTCCCACCCGGCCTCATTCCCTCCTTTCCATCAGCTCTGGCAGTCACCTGACTGCACAGCAAACATCTTCCACTCCTTAATCCGGCAGGAGTGACAAAGAAGTCTTCCTTTTTGGCTACCATTTGAACTCACCCAGCTCAGCACAGGCTCAGACAACAGGGCTGGGAGAGCAAAAGGCTGCTCTCCCCCTTCCCACCACTGGCACTGTGCGGTGTGCCAAGCTGCTCACCAGGCTGTGTGAGGCCACAACGGCGCTCTCAAACCAGCCCACATGGCACTCCCAACAGCTTTGCCGGGAGAATCCTGGCACTCCCAACAGCTTTGCCGGGAGAATCCTGGCACGCCCCTGCCCCTACAGCAAAGGGCTTCTGGAAACTCCCGTGGCCAAAAGGGAAGGAGGGGTGCAGGAGCAGCTGCACCTGCCGGCTCCGTCCCTGCAGGGCACAGGGGCCAGTGCTGCCCAGGGAGCGGCTGGGAGCAGGCTGGGAGCAGGCTGGGAGCAGGCTGGGAGCAGGCTGGGAGCAGGCTGGGCCCGGCTCTCTGCAGGGGCTCACACGGGCTGAGCCCCCAGGAAAGCACAGCCCGCAGCTGAGCAAACTGCCACCAGCACAGGGCTCTCAGGGGACAGCAGCAAACCGGGTTAGAGGACAACCCTGCAGCCTGGATCTCAGCTGGGGGAGGGCAGAAGGCTGGGGAAAACAACAGCTTAACATGAGCAAATTGAGATCAACCAAATACGAAATGTGGTGATGAAATAAGTCTGACCCGAGAGAGTTTTGCTAATGCCTAACTTGGCACAGAACAGGATTTTACTCGGGCTTATTTATGGAGAACAGAAACCAGCAAGCAATCCATTTCTGTAAGGGCTCAGAAATAAAACGACTCACAAATGCCTGAGCAATGTAGTAAAAAATACAGAATAGCTTTGTATAACACACCGATACATTTTTATAACTGACACTGAAGCTAGATTTTCCTTGCCTAAACATATTACAGAGACTGAATTTCACTTGCGTAGTATCAGGACAAACTGTTTTCCAGTTTTAAAAGGCAAGACATTTTTATCTCAGTGTGACAGTTCCACCACACCATACTTTCTACGGAACAAAGTACGGTCATTCAGAACCCAAAATACACTTGTTCTCATTAAAAAACTGGAATTTACATCTCAGGATATTTACTACACTAAGATATTGCAACCACTGAAAGACAACTTGCCTAATCTATGCTGTACTTAATGAAACTCAGTCACAGGACTACTCCATTTTTACTTCATTTCTAAAAATACATTTGTCAGGAAACCAACAGATTTTGTAAGAGATATGAAATCACATATAAAATTACATTTATGCTAAATAATTACGGAATTATACGGAATTACTTGATAACAAGATGCGCATAAAGCCTGCCAAGGCTGTTCCCAGCACAGCCTTGCACTGCTGAACTGACACTGAGGAGAGACATCCTTGTGGTTTGACTCCAGTTCCCAACGTACCGGGATTGTCTTTGGCAACGAGACCTTTGGAGAAGTCACTGGGCGTGGGGGAGGTCCGGCTGTCCCTCTTGGCCGCGTCCAGGTTGTTGCAATACTCCCACCTCTTCTGCTGGAGCTCCTGCAGCCAGTAGGTCATGTCCTGACGAGTGGCAGCCTGAACACACAGAGCCAGAGCACCGGTGAGATCACCGCCTGTTCTCTGCTGCACCAACACAGCAATTCCGAGAGCAGCAGGAAAACCAACCCAGATAACGAGCAGAGCACCAAGGGACCATCACTCACAGTCAGCAGGATTTACCAGAAATAACCACCAATGTACCAGGGGCACCTCCCTGATTTTTATGCCAAATTCATTTTCTATTAGAAGTTGTCACATGCATTCTTTTCTCCCAGTTCTACACTCAAACATTAGGAAATGCAGCAGCATCTTCTATTTACACACAAAGCATTGTTTGAACACATAACTACAATCTATATTAAGGAAAAAAGATCCCACACACACTCAAGAAGATTCCCATTTCCTTTTAAATTGCTTTCTCACCAGCAGAAATCAACAAATTAATAATGCATTTCAATGCCTACTGTAATTACTAATGCTATATATTGTATTTCTTGATGATCCCACCAGCTAACCAGCTCCTATAGGAAAATCATTCTTCAAATAAAAAACCAGACATGAACGTTTAAGCAATTAAAGTGAATAGGTAATGAGTGAGCAACAATCCAATCACACCTTGAATCACACCTCTAAGTCTTTCCCAAATACATTGAATGAAACCACACAAACGTCACCACGAGACAAGTGATGGCAGCTGACACTGAAGGTGCTCCCCTGGAAAGGTTTTTGTTATCCCAGCACACATCCTCAGCTGCCAGTCTGGGGCAAGCACGGGACCCAGTGACACAGTCTGTTCAGGAGCAAAAGGTTAACACTTGTGAGGAGACACTCCTCTAAGTCCTTTGGCTTGTAAGAAAATACAGTGCTTGTCTTTTAGCCAGCCTTGCTCCTACCTTCTCCCCAGGTGCTTGGGGGCATTTTCAGTGAAAGACCCTCCTCACCTGGGCAAATGACTAAGTTTGCTCTTTAAAGACAATTTAACCTCAAATACTCTCCTTTTCTGTTTACCACAGAGGGCACCTGTGCAAAAGAATGAAAAGCCACAACCAACCCACATTTCCTTACAAAAGAAATGCAGTGAAGCACAGCAATGGCACAGAACTGTCTTCATCATCGATATGAGAACACTTCTGGTCTGGTCAAACTGAGGAGCCCTTTGCCATCACATTTTTACCCTGTCAGTAGCTAATTAGAAGGCAAAGCCCAAAGAGCACAGCAAACAAGAACTGATGCTTCCCCAGGTGCTGTTTCTGACTCGGCAATTTGCCATCTCAGCGTTCAGCAATCAGAGATACGTTTTTGTTTTACCATTTGGCATTTTGTACCTGTACGAGCTTTAACACCCCCAACATTCCACAGCAAATCGCTCCAAAGCGCCGTGCAAGGACGTTAAACAGAAAACAGTTAAGCCCAGAGCTGCTGCTCCAGCTCCTCTCAGTGTATCATAAACATGGTAAGACATAAGATAAATAAATCATGGAAACGTTCAAAAATCGACCAGTCATACGCAAGGACACTGCAGGTTCACTTTTTCAATCAGCTTTTTCAATCTACAGGCTGCAGTCCTGCAAAGAGCAACGTCCCCCCTTCTGTTCCTTGCACAGAAAAATTTCCTCTGCAGCTTTTGCCAGTGGCTAAACCAGCCTTCACTTCTGCTCAACCTGAGAGCTTACCTTTCCTTTAGCTGGACCTGCAGACAGGCCTCCCAAAGCCACGTTTTACTGCGCTCCAGCAGAAACCACCAAGAACTGACAAGGATGTAGCTCTCAAGCCTTCTCTGCTGCCGCAACAGTCCATCCAGTTACACCCGCAATTAACTTCTGCCCAGGACTCCTTGAACTTAATGAGCCGTTCCTGCCACTTGCCCCGTTATTCTCTCCCCAGCCATCTTTAGAGAACCGGGAATTAATTTAAATGGAGCTGCTCTTTGTTGGTTTTTAATTCCCAATTGCTACTGACCTGCCTGTTACCTTCTCCTTCCTGCCTTCCCACACACAGCCTTCCTTCTCTTCCAGAGTTTTCCACTCCCTTTGGACGGTGTTTGCTGAGTTTATGTAAGCATCTCAGTTATTTACAGTTAAAACAGGATCCCGAAAATCTCTGTTTAAATGAGTTTTGTTTAAACAAAATTAAGCTCCAAAGCTGTTGTTTGAAATGGACTGTTTAAGAAATACCAACACACATGGAACATTTTACCTCTCTCTCTTCCCCCACTCCTAAACAAAACAGATTTGCAAACTTTTCTTTTTTTTTTTTAATTCACTTTACCTGTCCAAGAAAGGAACAATTCCATGCTTGCCCCATTTCTCAAGACTTCTGAGTATTTGGCTACTGCCCACCACGAGAGCCAGGACATTTAACCAGGTGCAGCATCAAGCAAACCTCACCAGAACATCCTTATTGGGACTGAACTATTGCTAAGCTGCTTTCTTACTGCAGAGCCACACCAACCACATTTTAACAGAGGCATTCCTGGGAGAAGGAAAACCACCAGGAATGCCACCCAAACTGGTGGGATAAAAAGGAATTATCACTGCAAACCTACAGGCAACAGGAGCAGCAACAGACACTGAAGTGTAGAGACACGCAGTACTATGCAGTTTTCAACTTCAATGATGGAATATCATTATCACTTAATTTAAACCATTTCCTATATTCCCCCCCACTAAGAATGATGCAAGAACTGCCTTCTTCTGATGCACACACGACACAAACAGAAGAATTATGTGGGGAAAACAACCACCCTCTGGCTTCCTCCACCTGGACACGCTGGTGGAACATGTATGCCAACATTAAACACTTCAGTGGAGAGTCCAAAGAAATGCAACAAGACCTAATACTTTGAGGAATCTCACGGAAATTCTTGCCACAGTCCTTTTCTGAACACAGGCAAAGTTTCCCTTGAGCTTTTTTTTTTAATCACCAGAAAGTTTGCATTTCTTAAGATTTACTAACCCTGCTACACTCAAACAGCAAATTTGGAGCCAGATGGCTTTGTCTGGAGGGCAGCCCAACTCTTAATTAAACCACTGCAACCACTAACTAGCAGAGTTTGAAGGAAAAAGCATCAGCTCAGGCAACAAATCACGCTCCCAGCCGAGCTGCCCTCTAATCTTAGTTCCCACAGCAATGCTGTCCAAGCTCAACCCCCGTCATTACCCACATCCTTCCAGAGCACTGACAAATCAGAGCAAAAGCTCCCAAGTAATTCTCATTTCAGCAAGTCTCGTGTCCAATCCTTCCAAGGATTCTAGGCTCTGAAACCTGCAGTGCCTGGAATGCTGACACTTGGCCAACGGCCCAAAAAAGATTTATTTTTTTTCTTTCAGAAAAGTCTGTGCAACTTCTGTTCCCCTCCCAGCTCACCACTGTTCACAGAGAAGTCACTCACACTTGAGTGTCCAGACACAGTCCAGCATCACTGGCCAGTGTTTCTTTGTGTGTCTACATGACATTGCTTTAAAAATATTCAGAAATATACATATATATGTATTTTTCCCCCCTTCATGAGAGGCCTCACTGTGTGTACACAGCCAAATTTCACTTGACTGTATTACCAGCACTCTGTTACACCAAGTAGTTGCAGGATGAGTATTTGCATGCCTTTCCATAAAACATCCTCAAACAAAATCTATCCATAATTCATAAAGTACACAACTTTCTGAGCTTCTTTACCTAAAGGGATGGTACTTCTTATACACATTTAAATAGAAAAGCTTTTTACACTCACTTATCTTCTTTTACTGTACTTTAACTGTTGGAAGCACAGAGAAAAGCTGCAATCACACAAGTGACAGGTTGGTTATATACAGTCCCAAAACATGAACAATTTGCTTTATTTGCTGCACAGGCAGCAATATGTTTCTTCCAAAATTGTTATCTAACTGAGAAACAAAGACTGGGTACATCACACAGCCCTCAGCTCCCATCAAACGACCCAAGACTGAGCAATCCAAACGATGAAATCATTACATCAACCAAAAACTGAGGCATTATAACTAATAACGCATTCCCCAACAGCACCAGCAGTTCAGTCTGGAATTCCAGTTGCTTATTTCCTACTGCTCTTCTCAGCCCATAATCCTGACTGGGAAAGGCCAGATCACAAGATGTGGAAAGCCTGAACCCGCAGCAAGTTGAGGAACACGAGGCACGTGAGTTACAGGGTGAAGAATCCACTGGACGTCACTTTATTCCTCGTGCTCCGTGTGCAATGTTTTCCTGACAGATTAAATCACATTTGTTTTTAACAGGGGCTGGATCAGAGGGAGGGAGGTTTAAGTTTTGGTTTGTTTTTTTAACATCTTGAATTCTTTCTTAATTCCACATCTACCGAATTTAGTAAAAGGATGTTTTTAGAGGCCTTAAAGAACTGCCATGTTGGATAGAAGAAAATTAATTCCAGCTGCAAAAGCCTTGGTGAATCACGTGGCCACAAAAGGCCAGTAGGTCCTGCAACATCCCTCAAGATCCTCATTCGTTCCTGACTTCTTACATAAACATCTATAAGAGCACTTTTATGGACAATCCCTCACCCACTTTAGGGCAATCATCATAACACAAGAGGTACACAAAGCAAAATCAGCTTCTTCTGCTAATTACAGACGTGAACTTGACGGTCTTAACCAGCACCTCTTCTCAAACCCCATAAGGGAAACCCGGGGAGAGCTCCAATCTATGCAGGTTCTTTCCTAGAGTCCAGAAAAAAAGCCCTGATACATAAAAGATGGGCAGAGCAGTAACATCACAGACCACAAGATACTAAGAAAAACATGTAGAAGGAAACCCCCTGTTCCTTACACTTCTGCATCAGTGTTGGGTTTGATTTGTATCTTCATGACTCCAGAAAACACCCAAGGCTCCTGCCAGAGCACCGTCTGACACTAGTTATTTATTACACAGGTGGCAGACACTATATCCCATTCCACTCCTAATCACAAATCCCACACTCCTCATTAAAGGCTCTCCTATTGAAAAAGAATCCTCACTACAAAGGAAATGCATTAAATATTTTTCTGAAGATTTCCACATTAAAAAAATCACTAACTGCTAATTAAAAAACCCAACCAAGCAAAACACTCTCGAGCTACCAGAAAATCAATGCTTACACCAAGTCTGCAGCTTTAACTTGCATAACACAGATACTCAGGCCATAAAAGCAGATTCATAGAAAGCAATAAAGTCTTTGGTTAAGGCTATATAAAAGTAGCTTTTACATGGGATTGCACTGCTTTTCCTTCACCAAATTAGTTAAAATTATTATCAGACTAGTTTTCTAGTTAAATGACCTGCTTATTCTTCAGTAAAGTATGTAGACGGTTCTGTATTTTGACACTTCTACTTATCAAAACAGAATGCTGAAGAGCTTGACACAACCACGTTCCACAATCTCAGCATGTGCTATCACTCACTGCTCCGATCTCCACTGCTAAAGACACGTGTAAGAGATATCTATCCATTAATAACCCAATGGATTATTCTCAAAAAGTACACAGTTCACATGAAAAGTCCCATTCAGTGCACAAGAACGTTCCTTGAGGAGCTCATCTGCCTCAGCAGCAATCAAAAATCACGGGTACTCGGGAAGATTTATCTCTTCTTTACTAAGTGGAGATGGTTTCTTCGGTTGTTTTTTTTTTCCCTAGGCACGACAACAGAAGAAAGATACGTAAAACAATCCTCACATTTGCCTCTGGCCCTGTGAAGGTCCGAGTCCTTGTACAGATAAGGAGCCTCTGCTACTCTCAGGAAACAATTCTCCCTCCTCTTCCTTCCTCCCGAGGCAGCCCAGACACACACTAGTGCCACGCACCATCCTTTCAAAATAAACACCCCGAGACTGAGACCCGGCCACTCCCTCTCTGCCTCCAAGACCACAACCCACCGGATTTCTTCGGAAATCTTTTCCTTCCAGCCCCTGCTTTCCCCAGCAGCCCCTCAGCCCGTCCCGCGGCCGGGAGGGGGACGCGGCCCCGGCAAGGGGGGGACGCGGCCCCGCCGATCCCCCTCGCCAAGCGGCACCTCCCTGCCCGTGCCAACCCGCTGGGACGCGGCGGGGCAGAGGCAAACCCCGCGGGGAGGGCACGGGCCGGGTCGGGGCTGAGTCCCGGGCCTACCTTGAGCACGGCGACGGCCCCGCCGGGCCCGTGCACCTCGAAGGCGGCGGGCTCGTCCCCCGGCGCGGCCGCGCCCGCCTCGGGCTGGTGGTAGCTGAACGAGGCGGAGGCGATGTCGATGTGCCCGAGCGGCAGCGGCTCCTGCGGCCCCTTGAAGTAGTAGAGGTAACAGCGGCGCGGGTCGAACACGAACCAGCGGGTGCGGAAGCCGCGCAGGGGCCCCTTCCCCGACAGCTTCTGCAGGTACCCGCAGAGCTTGGGGCCGCCGGGGCCGGGCTGCTCCCCGGCCGGGCCGTCCTCGCCCTCGGAGCCCGCCGGCATCGCCGCGGCCCGGCAGGGAGGGGGCCGGCACTGCCCGCGGCCTCTCGGGACTTGTAGTGCGGCCCCGCCCCGGCTCCGCACGGCCCCGCCCCGGCC
>JAWMRA010000016.1:19480704-19535580 GCA_035584735.1 Pseudotriccus pelzelni
TACTGCTGCACTGCTGCACTGCTGCACTGTTGTACTGCTGCACTGTTGTACTGCTGTCCTGCTGCACTGCTGTACTGCTGCACTGTTGTACTGCTGCCCTGTTGTACTGCTGTACTGCTGTCCTGCTGCACTGTTGTACTGCTGCACTCCTGTACTGCTGCACTGTTGTACTGATGCACCGCTGTGGCCATGCGAAAACGATCCTCCAAATGCTTCCTTAGCCCAGGATCAGATCAGTGCCCTTCTCCTGCCATCTCATGCCATCTCCCACCCGAGCCTTCTCCCTGCCTCACACCGCAGCAGCAGCAGCCAAAGGGGAGGGGGAAAAATACGGAAAATGCAGGTGGCATCAGCGGGTGAAAAGCTGCAGCTTGCGGGGCTCCGACTCGTGAATGACCACGGATCAAGCTGTATTTTTATATAATTATATTTCACTAGCACTTTTGGGCTCCAGGGAACTTCCAGTGTGATAGAGAACTTCTGCGATAGCAAACTTCCCCATGAAGACATCGAACTGCCACTGGTAACTTAACATCATTTGTCCTTATGCTTGGAACACAGTACGTGCCTATTTCCTTCAAACGTGCCCAAAGCTCTGGTACAAATACAGAAAACAGTCAGATGTGGCACATTCATCCAAAACTGGGAGGAGACTGTTCCATGTTTAATGACATTCAGCTGGAGCTGATGTTTGCAATGGTGTTTTTATTAGGTTAATGCTATTTATGAAATGGGTTCACCTGTCTGAATTCTGACAGTTTGGAAGTGCAAGTTACCCAGAAATCCTAAATTCCCCAGAGCTTCTTATTCTGTCCTCATTTCTAACTGCCTTGATTAATTTCTCAGTTACCATCTCATGAGCCAGACAACATTTTCATTCCTTGTTAAAGGACATAAAGCACCTGAATATTCAGTGTGGTTGTCCATGGGTTCTACTTGGATGTTGCAGAGCTCCTGGAGTCCTCCCCTCCAGTTATCACCTACTGATAAGGAAAGTGCTGAGCGAGGAGATAACCAGTGTTCTGTTGGCAGAGAAACAGGAGTGATTCCTTACAGCAACTGAGGTGTGGGAGTTACCTCCCCAGTCAGCTCACGTGACATGAAGTTGGATCGACTAAAAGATTAAACATTGCAAACTCAGACTAATTTTTTTCCCCTTTTTTTTTTCAGGCTAGAATGTCTGATCCTGTGATTCTGCTGTCAAAAGGTAAGGACTTTTTACTAAAAGTGTTCTTCTGGTGGCGTCTTTCTTGGCAAGCGTCATTTGCCAGAACACGAGTTACACAGAAAACACCCATTCTCTTTAGAAGCAGCTGGTTCCTGATCTCAGACACTGAGACAAGTTGAAGTGCCCCAGCACTTACCCCTGATGTGTTCCATGATCTCCATTCGGTGAAGCCTGGCCTTGAGAGCACCCCTGACTCCTGCTGGCTGTCAGTGATTACATCCTGCAGAAAATCACAGAACCAGAGGATCCAAAATCCTCAAAACTTTGGGGGCACTACTTCTCTTTTTCAGTTTTCTGCTCAGCTTCCTTACAACCCAGGGCAGGAGAATCCCCTGATTTCACAGCTGATTCATGTAAACAGAAAGTTCCCCTTCTTGGCAAATAAGTTCCTTATTTCATGTAGGCCCTTTTTTTTCACAAATATATCCAGATATGGACTGGTAAATAACAGCAACTTATACCTAAGTTGTTGTGGTGAATATAAATGAAAACAATACCTTTTCCTTCACCTGCTTCTTCCTTTCACGTTTTCCTGCCCAAGGATGCCCAGGTGACACAGAGGACATTGTGCTGCTAAGAAATGTGTAGAACACAAATAAAAATAGCAATATCACAAGACAGGATTTCCCCCCTGCAATGGCCACTGAAGCTCTTGGGGTGCACAGAACTCCTCAGCACAGTGCAACAGGCAGGTCAATGTTACACATACACAAACAGTGGTTATACTCTCAAAAGGACCCCAAAGCTTGTCAGACATAAAAATACTTGAAATTCCCTTTTGTCCTGCTGTGTTCTTCCTTCCCAAAAATTAACTAATATTTTAGGAGTAGCACTTTTGGCTGACAAGGCCACCTACTACACGTGAAAATAGAAATGTATTTACTCTAAAAAATGAGGGACTGGTCTAACTCTATATAATTGTAATGGCTTTATCTTATAACAGATATAAGCACTCACAGTTCTTGAATAAGATCATGTTTTATTCTGGGGAAAAAAGGTAAATATGCAAGAAAAAAGAGAGTCTCTCATTACTATGGAGGCAGAGAGAGCACAGCTGGTGTGTGTGCCAGGCTCATGCTGTCATGTGTACAGGAGCACAGGAAACACCAACAAATTACAAGCAGCACATCTGTACTGCGCTTCTCGTTCAAGTGAGATCATGCTCCAAAGTTAGAGTGGCTGAGAGCATACACTGCTTCCTTTCACAAAACAGAAAGCAAAAATGACTTTGTCTCTTGTCTGATATCTTTGGAGAAATGGGGATTCAGTTGGAGATGAACCCCAGAGTTCAGGGCTTGCAGAACATCTGTTGGGTTTTGCCTTACAGAACAATGGCACTGCAGACAACTGGCCCCCCAAATCCTCTCCCCCCAGTGTCAGTCCAGACCTGCCTGCTGGGATGTTGGTTTAACTGCTCCTTTGAGTGGATTTTGACAAACATTTTGCAGGTTCCTGCCCAAGGAACTGCCAAGGGAAACACTGTCCCCCTGCCATGGCCTGGTTGTGGACAGCACTCACCTACTGCACTGCACATTTCTGCAGAGGCTGAGTGGCTCTGGCCTACCAGTACTGAAATTATTTGGAGGTGGGGAACACAAACCTTTCCCCAGCTCTTCCTTTAACCGACACAGACAAACGGGCAAAGTATTTTTCCCAGTTGCTGTGTCTGATGCCGTCTGAGCCATCATTCTGCAGGCACCACAGCGCCCATGAAGAACATCTTCTTGTTACATTTCCAGAATATGTTGTTTTCCTACATGCAAACAAGTCAGCCAAAGAACTCCACGGTCTGTGCTTTAACTGATGGCAATGTTTCCTTCTCCGGCATTATGCTTTAAACACTAGATGGTGCTCCTTTCCTCTTGCACATTCCCCATTTGTGCTCCCCTCTCAAAGTGAAAAAAAGATACAGTGAATAAGCAGGGAAGCTTAGTTGCAGTTTCTGGTTCAGTAGGAAAGATCTTATTTAACTTCATTTAACTGTCTCCTCTAAATCCAGTTCAGTATGTGACAACATTAAATGCACTGATTTTACTTTTTTGTTGTTGTTGCACTGCATCTTATCAAGAACTCTTCACTATGAAAAGGCAACAATTATACAGTTCAGTGAATGGCAGCATTGATTTCTAGTTGGACATCTGTGATCGGACTTGTGAAGATATCCAGGCAAGTTGGGAGCCTTGCAGAGGAGAGGGAGTCCAACTGGACCCCTCATGAATAGAAAAGCAGGAACTACTTAACTGTGGCAAGGAACTGAGCAATCCATATGCACATAATGGTTGGCCTGTCAGCATTCCTGTGGATCCAGGCTGGCTGGGGAACTGCTACAGTGCCTGACAGGAATGCTGAGGAGGGAAAACAGACCAATTCAGAGTAGTGTTGTAGAGATTCAGAGATTCATGGGCAAGAGATATAAACACATATAATGACACGATTAATAAAATATAATTATTTCAGCTGCTTACAGGGGAACTTACTCCCACGTGTGTGGACTTCTTTATATTATTATATATACGGATATACTTCCATGTAATACTTGGAGAATCAAGTAATGTATAAATATAATGGGGACTTATAGAAGTGCCCAGTAAGGGTTCTATGATCACCCAGATTTACATCTGAGTGCAGCTGCTGAAGAGCAGATACACAGTCCATTAGTGTTTAAGGTGTTCTTCCTTTCAGCACATTTCAGAGGCCCAGCCACTTTTCTCTCCTGTCAATCACACTGCGGCCCCTTTCCTGACTTTCCAACTCATCTCTTACTCCACTGTGTCCTGGCTGACACCTTCTCACTGTGTTAACTGCACCACAAAACAGCATTTCTTCAGAAGCTCCCGACCTTCCTCCTTCCCGTGCTCAGCAGCTGGGGGTCTCTTCCCTCCCTCCCTCCACTGAAATGCCAGCAGAAACCTCTCCAAGGCCAGAACAGCCCGTGGCCAGGGGGTAATGCTGCCGTGGGATAACTGCAGTCGTGGGGATGTTGGGAAACCCTCACTGTCTCGTTCCAGTTGTCTTTCCCAGGAACTGCAGCAGTTCCAAGCCCAGACAAGCCCTTCCTCTGGGAGCTCCTTGGATGAGTCTGTATTAGCTCACAGCTACACTTTACACACAGCCCCAGTGCCACCAGCACCCACTGCTGGAATCCTTATCCACATGGGCTTTTCTCATTTCTTACCCTTCTGTCTTCACTCTGAATGCCCAGAAAGCTCCCATTTATCTCCCCAGGCTTCAGGTATTTAACTGAGGCTCAAATCTGCAGTGGCAAGTTCAGTGTGACCCACACATGGAAGGCGCATTGCAAGTGATAAATGGATTTGCTCCAGCTTCCAGCTGTTATCAATGGGAAAGCAGCAGATATTGGTGGAAAGCAAACAATTTCAGAGTTTGAACTTCAGTGGGATGAATTCCAGTCTAAATGCTTTGGACAGGGAGCTTTCTTTTGGTGTGAAGACCCAAAACTTTTGTGAAGTGCTTAACCAGTTAAAAGTTCCATCAGTCACATCAGCTCTTTGCAAATAAGCTTTCTCCAAATAAGGTACAATTCACCTCTTTTCAAGAAATAAATCTTCCAGTATATTCTAGTAAAGGGTAAATGTATTTGTCAAAGCTGAATGGGATCAAAAAGAACTACAGACGGTTAACTGAAAAACACTTGCACATGTTTTAAATAAAAATAAAAATGAAACCGATACGATCTGACCTAAAAATAGGCAGGTTTAACCAGACTATTTGGTCTGGAATCCAGGCTACATTTGTCACAAGAAAATTATTTTGCAGGAAATCTCTCTTGCTATTTGTTTCTGCTCAAGACAAACATTAGCAGAGCTGCTTTTCCTGTGGGTTTCTGCTTTGGAACCTCTGGCTTCGGCTTTGTATAAAGTCAGGAAGCACACGGAAAACCGAGGAAATACAGATTCAAGAGTAAGTCATAACATTCAAATCCAGAGCCAAACTAACCCCAGGACCTTTCCAGCTGAGGCAGATATCAAATATTAGCAGGTATTATCTGAGAAAATGTGAGGGGAAAATTATCCCTTCGTGTCCAGACAACTGCTCTCCTGTATCCAATTTTGCTAGAACCATACATGCCAAATTTGCAGTCACATCCAACCACTGGCTTACCTGGCAGTGAGAAACACTTACTCTGACCCTGCTCCACCAGTACCAGGGGAAATTCTGTAAAAGTCTAGGAAAAGAGATCCACATCCTAGAAAAAGACCCTTTTGTTAGGAGGGTTGACTGAGTTAATCCCAAGCATTTCCCAGTCACAGGACTGCTGTGTAGTGACATAACCCTGCATCCAACATCTGCACACAGCAGCAGCTCTCCCGAAGGATCCCGGCTGAGTTTGCGTCTGGAATTCATTTCTCACGAGAAGGGACAGAGTTTGGGGAGTATATGGCGAAATATCAGGTTTATTAAAACAAAGAGTTTCAACTCCGCCTCTTCCAATTTCTGTTGCCTCCCCTTGGAAAGGAGTAACTCCCACAGTGCCCTCTGGAAAGGCAGCAGAAAGGAGAGGGGGCTGACAGCAGAGAAGGAGACGAGAAGGACAACCTGGAAGAAGGTTGATGAAAGAGTTGAGAATAAGTAAGGAGTAATGAGGACAGCTAAGGTGCCTTATTTCCTGCCAGGGTACTAAGTGTTGATCCAGGCTCTTCAGTCCCAAAGGAGACACAATTCCTGAAGAAATAAGTGATAAATTTACCTGGGGAACGAGTAAAGGGGCAGGATATGAGGCAGTAATTGTGGTTACACCAAGGTAGGATTGCTGGCTGTTATTCCTCTGTTCAGACATCCTCAAGGTCTTGTCACACATCTGCAGTTATAGCTGACTAAACAAATTTAAGAAGAAAAGAAATAACCCCACCAAAAAGACCAATTTTGGGGCAAACTTAATTACATTAATTGCACTTAATTACACTAATCTTACAGCAGACAAAATGCCAGTACTCATAGTGGAATAACTTCCTTAACCCAGAAAGGACTCTTTCCGAGAGCCCAGATTCTCCTGTGCTTTTTGGAAGGCTCTGGATACAAACTGTACACTCCTTGTTCAGTAATGGACAAGATACAGCCTTTTATAGTAAAACCCTCTGCAACTCCCACCTGGTCAAAAAACAGTTGGTGACGCAGCAGTTTGGGTTCCTCCTCTGTAAGAATCTATCCAAAATTCTGACCAAAATACCTCACCCCTTCTTGTGAACCTTGGAAAAGCTCTCTCAAAAACAATCTAATAGTGCTCTGCGCTTTTGGATTTCAGCTGAAGACAGAACACAATGAAGGGGAATTTCCAGCCTCCGGTCCCAAAGCAGGGGGAGTATTCCAGAAGCACATCCAGCTATTTCCATTCTGTTCATCTGCTTTCACTGCCCACGTGCACTCAGAGAAGCATCAGGCCAAAATTCCATTCTCAGTGGTACTAACATGTGAATACTTTTTTTTTTTCCGGTATAAACAAACTCTGTTTTTTTAGCAGCTCATTATGCTCATGGATTAAAGATGCAAACCAGTCAAGTCGTGAATCCCTGCCATGCCTCACAATCATAAAACAAAGCTGCCACCTCCAAAACTTCTACTGTGAGCTAACCAAAATAATTTTTAAAAGGGATATAAATTATTACATGAATTTAAAAAAGGGGGAGAGGGAGAAAAAGAAGGTAGCCAGCAACACTACTACAGTAGAAACATTAAAAAAAAAAAAGATGGTATTAGATCCCATTCACAAAAAAAGAAATCACCTATGAATCTTAGTTTAAAATTATTGCCACAATGGTCTTTCCTTCCTGCTCCTAGAAGAGATTTCTAAGCCAAAGCAGAGTTTAGAAATTGGCTGCCTCAGCAGCCACAGAGGTGACTGAAGGTCCTGCCTGGGGCAGAATAAATCAGGAGATGACCAGGGAAGTGATCCTGAGTCTCTCCTTTGGTGTACCCTTCATTTTCCCCTTTTTTTTTTTTGGTGAAAGATTAAAAGAAGATGATTTAGGATTAAAGGCCAGGTAGAATCACACTTGTAGATTATTAGATCAGCCCTCAAGTAAATAATTCCACCTGATTATATCTTAAGGTAAATAGTGTAGGGAGAGGCAGGAGATTTTTGTAGGCTTCCAAACTCAGGTCACCAAATGAAGCTTCCTGGGTTCCATCAAGGGACTCACAAGCCTCTCAGTCTCATTTTATTAAGGCAGGATTTCTTTCCAGGCTCTGCTCAGATAAAGGGCTCAACTGTCCCTGCACTGATAATCTAAAGGTGAACTGCGGGAACACTGAGTGTTCTACCCGTTCTCTGCCGAAAAGGAGAGTGACCCTTCAAAGGATACACCAATATTCTCAAAGGGATACAACAACTCTCAGGTTTCTTCCCAGGAGGAGTTTGGTCCAAATATGAAGATACTGTTTAAAACACTTCCTGTGGCTTTACCGGGATTTGTTTTCCCAAACGCTGACTCAGCACGCCAGGGCAGTGGCACTGCCTGAAGCCTCTCTGTGCATACAGTGTCCTCATGTCAGGAGAGCAAACGAGAGGGAAGAGCTGAGCTCATGCACAGTTTTACAGCAAATAACACTACAGTGAGAACTGTGATGCCTGAGCTCTTTAGGAGACCTCAAGTGTTCTTGGTTTACATCAGCAAAGCAAGAGCTTTCAAGCAGACCCTGTCAGGCACAGATGAAATGGCCAAGGAAGATTTTTGGTTCGCATTTTTCAGTAGTCTGAGATTAACTATTCATGTTTTAATAAACTCTCCAAAATCAAAGAGATAATTACCAGTCTGTAATTCCCCTTCATTTATCTGCCATCTGGAGCTTGAATAGTTTCTTCCGTTTTACATGGAATCTCGTGAAGAATGAGACAGTAAAAATACTGGTGTAAATCTGCTTCCCGTCTCTCACAGTGCCTGCTTAGTAGCATTTCTTCAGAGATGGAATAATTTATCATCTGCAGGTTTTGATTTCTCGTTTATGCATTCCACGTTTGAATAAAGCCAAATATTATTCAGGGACCTGATCTGAATCCTGCCACTGAAGTGAGGAGGAATATTCCTGTTGTGGAGCTCAGGCCCACAAGGATATCTGGGCAGTAAGGAATTATCAGAGTGAGGAAAAAAAACTCCTCTAAGCAAATCAGGCTGAGCTTAATGCATTAATAACCCAGTGGATTTCTTGGAATGAAAAGACCTCAAAGCACACAAACTTCTCTGGACACCAAGTATTCCCCCTGCTTTTTCAGTTAGAGGAGAAAAAACTGGAAATGGAAAAAACCCTGAGAATTACTCACATGGGATTAAGTCGTTCCACCAGGAATATCTGCAAGCAAATTCTGCAGAAAGCCAAAATTTGAGATATGTGGTAACAGGAACTTGTACAACAATAAATTCTGAGTATGAGGATGTGTGGAATTACAGTAGGGAGTTTTATCCCTATTTCCTTATCATATTTGGTTATATCATTAGAAGAACAGTAGCCACTAAAATAGCTATAAAAGAGATGAAAAATTTTAAGCGCATGAAAAGTCTCCCTGAATTTCCTGGGCTTTAATTTATTACTGCGAATATAGACACCAATTAACCCCTTTATTTAGGCAGTGAAAATACAGTCTTTCAGCGTCAAACTCCTCCTAGAGGGAATTCTCTCTGGATCCAGTTTTTTTGTATGCAGAATTCTATGTCTTACATACGCACAAAGGAAAAAATTAAAAAAGAAGTTAAAAAATCAAAAAAGGCAGCATGATCATTTTCTGAAAACCCCAAAATAGCAATTTTGGTTAAAATATCTCTGTTCTTTTTCCTCTCAGGGTCTGTAAGTCCATAATGACAGAGTGGTCACAAGACCAAGCCTGACAGAGCTCAAGAAGCTTTTGGACAAGGCTCTCAGGCGCAGGGTGGGATTTTTGGAGTGTCCTGTGCAGGGCCAGGAGCTGGACTCGCTGAGCCCTGTGGTCCCTTCCAGCTCAGCATATTCCGTGACTCCATGCACAGATGTCTGAGCAGGAGATCATTTCCTTTCAACAGGGGGCAAAAATCTGGTGGATATCCATTTATTTCTAAGTGCCAGTGAGGGAACCCTGAGTACAGACTGCTAAAAAAAAGCGATCAGCACGGATTCACTCCCAGTGAATCTCAGAATGAGACAGGAAAAATACTTGTGTAAATCTGCCTTCCATCTCTCACAGAGCCTGAAGAGCCTTCAGTTCTCACCGCCCTGAGCCGTCCCTCGCAGAGCCTGGCAGGGTGCAGAGCACAGAGGGAGCTGGGTCTGCGCTGCACTGCCCAGGCTGTGACTCAGCCCTCAGCAATGCTCCTGGCAGGCTGCCACCTCCACCGATTTCACTGCGGAAAAGTTACAGTAAAGAAGGCCGGGAGGAGGCTGGACTGGTGCCCACAAGCCTCTTTAGCAGGGTTAAACCGCTCCGTCCTACATTTTCATGGCCTCAATCTGCCCGTGGGGAGGAGCGGACAGAGGATGGTTTGGCACGGCAGGGCTGGAGAGCACACACCCAACGGCACGGGAGTCCCGGTGTGCAAAGGGATCCACGAGAGCCGAGGATTTACCGGTAAAAAAACCTGGATCTGGGCAGATCTTGGCTGGGAAAGGCCAGAGGGAGGGAGGAGGCTCCAGAGCAACAGCGAAGCCGCCGGGGCTGCCTCGCCTGGCCGGTCCCTGCTCCTGCAGGGCGGGGATGCTGGAAGCAAAGGAGCAGCACTGGGAGTTCAGGTGGGGAAATGCTCTCTGCAGACGGGAACGGCAGGACCGCCAGTGGAATAAAGGCACTTCCACCTGTTTTCCCCACCACGGAATGCGACGGTCACCCGGCGTCAGCGAGACACCCAAAGCTGCCAGTGGGGACAGCCAGAAAGGGAGAACATCTGCTCACTGTGACCTGCCCTTCTGTCCCAGACTCACAGCTTAATAAGGGCATGAACAATTATAATTTTATTACCCTTAATGTCTTCCTCATCAAATTTCAGTCCATTGTCTGTCCCAGCCGAGGGGTACTGGGCAATAACATTATAAACTCTTTTTAATCCTGCTGTTATTTCAGCCCAAATTGACTTACTGTGGATCCTGAGCGGGAATATTTCTCATTCCACAACAAAAACTCTGTCTCTATCTTACTTTATATTCTGCTAATTCAGAATATAATCTCAACCTGTTCAGGTATCTGGAATATGAGTTTTTATAGCCTCAACAAGAAAATCCCTCTTTAATTTTTTTTATGTACATTTCAATTTTCAGGGACTTCAATAAAACACTTTTTTATTAATATGCTGTTGAGACACACAAAACTTTCTATGTCATTATGCCCAGCCTTAAAATCAGTAATTAACCTCAGCTTTCATATTTTTGTTTGTGGCATCAGAGATTCTATACCCTGTCCTGCATTGCAGGGAAATGTAAGGAGTTAAATGAAGTTGTGGTGCCACCTTGTGAGGTTTCATCATAAGTGCCTCTAGCATGGACAAGGAGATAAAAATTAGCCCTGGGGAAAAAAGGAAAGGAGGTTGTTCCTCCTCCACTGCAAGGGATTGCAAGGCTGAGCCTGCTGGCAAAGAGGAGCTTGTGGTTACTGGCTAAGAAAAGAGCATTCAGCACTTGAAGAGGACATTAAAAGGGCATGAGAGGCCACAAAGAACTGCAGCAAAAACCCAGCTACTTTCCCCAACACAGATCCAATTACAGACATGAGTTAATTCCACTGAAGTCAGCAGTGTTACTGAAGATTAATATGGAAGTAATGCAGATCAGATTTTGAGCTGCAGGCTGTTGCAATTCCTGGCCTGCAGTATTTCCTTAAAATAATGATCAGCTAAAGTAACTCAGTTATCACTTACTCTTGGACACTATTTGATTCACTTCCACAAGCTCCTTTGGGTCCCCAAGATGCTCTGAGTGTATAAAAACAAGAGATATCACACACACCCACACACCTCCTTAGCTAATACAGGCTTTAGATAATGGGTTTCCTTTTTCTTTGCCCATTTTTCAAGGCAAATCTAGAAATGTCCATTTCATATTTAAGACCTTTTTTGGCACTACAGAATGTACGTCCTCTTGCTTATAGGCCAAATCCAAAAGTGTTTGAAATCTAAATGTCTTTCCCTGTTTCATTTCCTTCCTAAATAGCCTGACAGTCCATTTTGAGTAAGCAAGGCTGGCTGGATTCTGCCAACAATGCTATTGCAAAAAACCAGCTGTTTTGTTCCCTCCCAACAGCATTACATTTGTATTTGAATTCCTCATGCTGCTCTCCTACTCACTCAACACTTGCTGTAAGAGAAGTTTCAGTCCTAAAACAATTAAGAAACTGCAAATACGAAGCTGCTTTAGAATTCTATCCCTTACCTTTGCCACCAGGTGCTGTAACAACTCACCCACCACCAGGCAGTGCTGTTTCTCTCTGCCAGTATTTACTGTCTGGATCTCTCTCAAACTCCAGGAACACACGGCGTTGCTCCACGGGAGATGAACATAAGTCAAAAAACCAAAGGGAGTTGGGACAGCTGAGCCCGTGTGTCTGCAGCACCTGCCAGAATTCTGCTTTAACTGGGGGCAGCAGCGTCCCTGATTTCTTTTCCCCTTTGTTTCCCAGCTCAGCTGGATGACTCCAAGGTCACACACCTGGCTGCAAACTCAGGTGTCTCTTCAAGAGCTTTGTGACATTTAGGTCAGGGAGCACACAGGGGAACACTGAGCACATCCCAAAGCCACTGAGGTCTTCCTTTAAGAGGGGAGGATCCCCCAACCATGGAATGACACACAGCTGTCAGGAAAAAAGGAATTTAACTAACAGAAGGTTTAAGACATAGAAGAAGAACGTTGATGCCAAAGGGAACTGACCTATGTCATCAGCACCAGGTCCTTTTGGTCTGAATAATCTGATCCAGAATCTTGCAAGCTGGTGTTTTACAATGCATCCTAATCATGACAGAAAAACACACCTCACAAGGCTTTCAACATTAAATGTGTGTCTTGAAAGAAATAAAAAAAAAATAAATTAGGCTGATAGTTCAATAAATAGGAAGTAATTTTAACATCATCCCTCTTAAGACCAATGTCATGCAAACAGTTTGAAGCAAGCAAAACATCTAAATTAATCTGCTCAAAATGAAAAACACTGAGGCCTGAATATCTTCTTCCGCAATCAGAACTGAGTATCAGGACTTATTTATGTTAATTTTAACTTGGGTAAGGGAATTCAGATTTCAATTCCTTTATCTAAACAGAAATTGGTAGGAAGCATTAAAAAGCTAAAAACATCACTGAACAGGATCACTCTAAAAATATCTGAAAAAGAAATGTTATTACTAACATACAAGTTTCATTTCCACTGTGCTACCTTAGGCAATATATGAATATCCCAAATTTCCACTGACACTTCTAATGTACAACCATGCCACTAGATAAACGTTCCTTCTTTATGCACAGTGTGTAAGCAGGAACACCAACACCCTGCAAGCTCACCACGCAAAAGAGTTTCTGAGGTAGATAAGCAACACCATCCCTCCAGAAATGATAAAAAAAGGTTAATTTCCCCAGCAGCTTTTCCAGTAAGAGTGGAAGATTTAACTTCACAGTAGCTGGAATAATGACCAGCAAACAAATTAGAGTGTGCTCAGCCTCAAAAATCCTCGAAGCACAACAGGATGACTCAAAGGTTTTAATGGTGATGACTTTGATACAGAAGCCATGTAAGTGACAGAGCCCTTCTATTGACTGTTAGGACAGTAATTCATACACATCTGATTGTCTTCAGGCCCCAGTACCTAAACAATACTGGAAGTGGGGAAAAAAAGAAAGATCTGGCTGATTTCCAGCTAGACGGGGAGGAGAAATATAGAGCTGCATTCATGCACTTTATGGGAAAAGATTGCATAGCTGGTTTAGAAAGAAAAGGTCTTTTCATGTCCTTAGGAGTAGTTCTGTGCTTCTTCAACTTCTCCACGAGTCACAGGTGATCGTGTCCACCCACCCACCATCAGCAGCCCACGGGAGCGAAATGCAGGAGCCCCAGCAGAGCAGGGACACAGTCCGAGCGGCGAGCTCGGGACGAAAGGGATCTCCTGGGCAGTTCCCACGTACAAAAGGCAAGTGTTTCGAGTTTCACAAGGACACGACAGTCCACAAAACACCGGTTGAAGGTAAGCACCAAACCCAGCAGCTGCCAGTCCAGAGGCTGAAAGGCAAAGCTGGGCTGTGGTTGTCTTCAACAACAACAGTTCTTTCCCCTCGGAGAATTCCCCTGCAAGATCCCCAGCTGTCGCACACAGTGATAGAGGCATCTCATGAGTTAAGGCCCTTGCTTTCATCCAAATCCTCTTGGAAAACACACCAAAGCTAACCTTTCTCTCATACTTTTGTTGGGTTTGGGTTTTTTTTTTTTTGCACTTTTAAGAGCAGTATTAAATATTCATAAATATAAAAACTATTTAGTAATATTCTTTAGTAATATTCTGGTTCTGACTGTTTAAAAAAAGGGGGGCGGGGGGGACCAAAAAAAGCACAGCCCAACCACGAACCATCTTTGCCAGAGTGCTTGGCCAGCAGTGAAGATAAAAATGTGACTGTTCCAAATATCCTGTAGAACACATGGTGCTTGTGTCTCCTTGCGGACCAGAATTACTTCAGTACTTTCTGCTGAGTTCTGAGAAGCCCTCAGTAGAGGTCGAAAGCCCCTGGAGTGCCTGAGATTCAGAAAGGCTGGACTGGCAAAGTCATTTCAGATACCACTGGCTCTCAGAAACATCTTCAGATTCTGATGTGGAAAGTACTGCAAAAGAAGGAAAAAGATTAAGAGATTTAAACATGTTTGTCACTATGCACAATATTTTTCTCCAAGAACAGAAAGGAAGGTGCTGCGCAATGAAAGGGATTTTCTTCTTTCACACTCTGAGAAGATTTAACCATTATGGGAGAAAATTCCATCTTCTGAAGATGTCAGGTCGTGGGGCCAAGCTCAGCCCTGCGTGAAATCAGGGGTAAATTGACCTATTTCCTGGATATAGAGCAGAGCTAAATGTTTGCCAATGGTACTTTTGCTTTGGAACAGCATTTGGGTTCCTAAACAAGACAAATTAGGCAGGTGAAGTTGTTGTTTCTCTTGCTGGCACAAAGGGATACTGATTGTCCTCTCCTTTCTGTTTGCACCGTGACACATGCAAGCAGCACATCTTTCCACTGCCATCAGCTCTCAGAAGAGCTCCTGAGCATCTCAGCAGGCCAGGGAGCGATCATTTTAGGAGGACATGCCAAAAACCTCGCTGTCTCCAGGCAGCAATCTCTGCTCAGTGTCATGGCAGGATAAAGTGTGTGTTTCTTTCCTGGCTGACTGAAATCAGAAGGGATCATTATGTATTTTTGTGTGCAAATTCTAGAATTCTGTTGCCCACACTCAAAGAAAACCTCAAAGGTTTGGAGTATTTGGGAGGCTGAAAAGTTCTGGGTATAGGGTTTTGGGATTTTACCAAATTGTTTTAATTACAGCAATTAATTTGGATCAGAAATTCACTCAAGGAAGCTTGTGGCACGTATTTGGAGGAGCTAACATTTCACATTCCCCATGGGCCCTCAGAACTTTGTCTCTAGGGATTGATTCAGTCTGGGTGACAGATATGCTGGGCACAGCCTGGCACACCAGCACTGTGACAGAAAGCAGAGGGTGATGCAGAGAGCTTACCAGAACTAAGGCTTTTTAAAAAAGAGGAACTATAAACATCTTCTTCACAACTCAAGAAATGTCTAGAGCTCCATATTAATCAAAACTCTTAAAAATTTAACTCCCTCGTAGGCAATATCCAGAAAGTACAAAATCCGTAGTGCTGTATGTAAAGACATTTTGGGCCTGACTCCTTAAAAAAACTCCATCCAAATCCACCTAACTGCAAATCCACTTATTGGAAAAAATTCTATTTTTATCAGAGTGTCACTTTGGCCTTTGAAGATTCAGCTTTTTACTAAGAAGCAGCCAAAATGCTCTTTGAAAAACACTGACTAAAGTTATTCCCTTCCCCTGTTTGTTTGCTGAGCACCTCTTGCCAATTTGTCACAAGCTCCAGTTTGAGTCCTTGAGAACTAATTAATCTGCATGTTGGGACAGTCTTAGGAGACGCGCGATCCCTGTAGGAGAGCTTTAGGTAGGACTGGAGTCACAATATTTGTTGTCTGGGTAAAGGTTTCAGTAATGCTGCATTTCCAGTGCCATCATCTCGTTTAATCTGTTGTTTCTCTGTTTGGTTCTGGCAGCTCCCAGGAATTCCTAATGCCATATTCCTCTCAAACTCCATTTCCTATTGTTACAGCGTGTTTCACCCTCAGGCATTCAAATAGGCTGAACCTTCCAGGATGATTTATGAAACAATTTCCTGTGGAAAACGTAACCAGTCTTGTAGAACAGAACACTGCTCACACTTCCATTAAACTACAAGCAGTTTCTTAATGGTGACAATTTCGAGTGCAATAAAACTCCTGGGATCAAATTTTCTGAACCAGCAAGTGTCATTGTCATTTCCAGCTCAGTCAGGCTGCTGGGAGCAGCCAAACACAGAGATCTGCCCTCCTGGTCAGCGACTAACAGCGTTTGCTTCCAGCCTGCAAGGGGTTCCTCAACGACAGCAGCACCAGTCAAACAACTTTACTGCATCTTCCTTTGCCTGACAGCAGCACAAAGCTGGCTGGGGGAGGCTAAACCCACACGGGGTCATAAGTAAAGGTCTGAGAAAGGAAAATCAGCCAATGTAGAGGGGATGAACTTCAGCTCACGCCAGGCCAAAGCCTGGAGCGCGGTGCCAAAGTTAATGCCTGCTGTGTGTGACAACAGGACAGCCTGAAAAACACGCTGAGCTGGGTGAAAAAAGCGCTTCAGAACTCAGTGCACGCTGTTAGGAGAACCTGGCCTTCAAAGGTTTTCCACAGAGCAAAGAAGATATGGCTCCTCAGGAACTTCAGATCTCATGGTAGTGATGATGAGAATTTACAGTTCCTATTACAGAAGTCCTTGGTGTTTTTCAGAAGCAGGTAAGCACTGGGCCCACAGAGCAGCAGAGAGAACAAAATGATCTGTGGCTCAGCACAAATCACCTGCTCAGGCAATGGCAGAGCTGGGGACAAAACTTAACTGCCTTGAATCCTACATTTCCTCCTTTTCTGCTGGGAAGAAGTGGCTTTTGGTGGGGCAAAAAGGCAAAGAACAGAATAAGAAATCCCTTTACTACAAATAAAAATCACCCGAGGCTTTGTTAAGCTATTCAGCATTTCCAAAAGGATCTTATACCAGGTGCCAGTCTGGTATTCTGGGATCAGGTATCTATAAATATTGATTGCCCATCTCTTCACAGCAAAATGCCTGAAACCTGAGGTTCCCAGCACTCCAACTGCTCCCTGGCAATCATTTTCAGCGTGGCTGCTGCTTTGCTTCCCAGGTGTTCCATTTTCACAGCTGAGCAGCTGAAAGCATAAATCACCAGACTCTTGGCCTTCCTCGACTTTAAATTCTGGAACGCATTCAGCTGGGCACGAGAAGTGGAGAGGAGCAAAAGCAAATGAAATGCTGACTGTCTCTGGACATTGATGGGTTGGGATCTGTTCCACGGGCCTGCTGAAGGTTTCAGAAGAGAGCGTTTTAGGTGAAACCACGTTTTCGCATCTTGTTGCAATACTGAGGAGCTGTTCAGGGTAAGTTCACCCCTGGCACACAGGGCTGGTGATCTGTGCTAAGCCACTTCCTGAGCTTTGCATGCTCTATATTAAATTACCCAGTGAAGCTGCACAGCCCTGCCTGTGGCTGCACACAGCCCATGGCCAGCCCTGGAACGGACAGCACAGCTGCAGATTGAGAAGGAAGGAAAAGGAGAAGCCAGGAATAGAGCTGGAGGTTAATTCACAAAGGGATAAGGAAGCTCATTAAATGAACGGGTCACGTGTCCAACTGTTATGGCTCAACTGAACCCAAAGAACAGGAACTGGTTTCTGTGGGGAGAGATCAGCTGCAGGAATTGCCCTCTTGTCCCATGTCCCAAACTGGCAGGCCCTGAGAGGCCCCATCAGACCTGGGTGTAGCATTAAGCTTCAATGAATCCCATCCCAAAATCACTGTCTCGCTCAGAATGCAACATTTAGACAGTATTTTAAAAATGAGAGTAAGTTTCTCAGATCAGGAGGTTCAGTATTAATAAATATGTCAGTCAGTGATGCAGTGCACACAGGAAAAATATGGCTAAGAATATCCTGGAAAAAAACCCACTTTTATAGGCCAAGTGAGCAGTAAACCACAATAAGGCAGAGGAATCAGGCCTTCCATACAGATTGGTTTGGATAAAAGTGACCTTGTCACCCTCTTTTCCTGAGGTGTTAATTCTGAACGGAACAGAAACCAGATCAGAGAACCTTCACATTCCCTCCTCAGCTCTGAGACCTTTTTCTATTATACTTTCATTTTGCAATATAGCTCCGAAGGTTAAAAACCACATTGATGTATCCTGAGAAACATCAGCACCTCAAGAGGATCCTAAACACTTTCTTTACATATATTTCCAGCTAAGAAATTGTTTTCTTTCTACTGCCATCCATGTAGAAGCTGCTATCCACATGGAAACTGCCTGGTGAGTGTTTTAGCTAGGAGCTGGAAGGAAACCCTTCTTCATGTCATCAGGAGCTCTTCAGCCTGAGGACTTCACAGATGAATCCTGTGACTCAGCTGATCTCCTGAGCCTGAAAGAAGAGGCAAGTTAAGATTTCTCTTGAAGCCAAGGATGAAAACATCTGCCTTAAATATTCACATCACCACCCTGAGCATGCAGGAGACATCTTGATAACATGGAGTTCCCCATGTCATGAACGTGGATCCAAGGACCTGCGTTTAAACTGAGCAATGGATGCTCAAGTCTTCCAACCCTTGGCAGCCTTTGGTTTTATTGGTACTCTGCTTTCTCCTACCTAAACCATAACAATGCCTGTATTCTCACTCCATCCCTCTTCTTACTCATCATCTTGCCCTGTTGAATACCCAGCACTCAGTTCTTTCCACTCATTGCCTCATCTTCCCGAACCATCACCACCTTGGGAAAGAGGAATAATTACGACAGTCACCCCAGTGGCTGCACGGGCAAACACTCCTCTCTGCCACTTCCTCAGGAAACGGCTGGGCTGCACAGCATCCTCAGCTTGGAATCCTCAGCCAGCAGTTTGCCAGCCTCTGCAACACAGCAGTGAAGTCAGTCATGGCACAGGCAACTCCTGAACCTGCAGCTTCTGCTGACTCTTCCATCTGCCTTCAGCTCCTCACATCTGTTCTTTACCAGATCTGTGGGTGCAGCGCAGCCTTTTGACTGACAAAGGAACCCCCACCTGACCCCAGCAGCTTCTGTGGGGGCAGCACAATAAAGAAAATGCTTTCTCTTAGCTGGAAATATATGTAAACAAAACACTGGAACACCTCCTGAGCCTCACCTCACCATAATGCTGAAACGTTTCTAAAAGGGATTCCATTAAAACATTTGATTAGTCAAGGAATGCCTGATATGTACTGTCTCCTCTCAGGAAGCTGATGTTCCTCAGGATTCACAGGAATCACGTGCTTGTGCTTTACTGATCACTTTGCTTTAATGTCTTCCCTCAGAAATTTCATTTACGGAAGAAAGAAACTGTTCTGTGTTCTGCAGGACATTTAGAAATTCTTAAAAAACACCACCTGCTCAGCACAAAAGACCAATGTGTTTCCATGTATATTTGTAACAGGTAGACAATATTTACACACAATTCTACGCAGACAACAGGGATTCTTGTTATAGGCTTAAGAAAAATACGAATCTGAGGTTATAATAATCAAAATATTTTCCTGAAGAACCCACACAAAAGTCATTGAGCTCTTAGTCTTCAAGTGAGCAGAACACTGGAACATGCTCCAGAAAAATGAACTGAGTTGGGTCATCCTCGAGACAATTCTCCAGTAAAATACTCATGTCTGACATTTCTTGTCTTGCACTACAGATCCTAAAAAACACCTGGAAGTACTCAAGAGACTTAAAATAGTACCTGAGAAAGTCTGGTGCTTTGGAAATCATGTTTTCAAAATCAGCAAAGCCCAGTTTCCCGTCCCCATCCATGTCAGCCTCTTCTATCACCTTCTCACACACCAGGGTGATCTCCTCCGCCGTCAGCTCCTCCCGCGTCAGCTTATTCAGGGTTTGTTCCAGGTCTGCTTTACAAATGAAGTTATCTGTGTTAAAATCTGCACCAGAAAAGAGCCAAAGGTCACCAACTGCTCTCACACGCGTTGCCTTCCACCACCAAAAGCACCCCCGCCCCAGACAGTACCGTAGATCTTAAAGGCATAGACTGCTTTGAGCTCTCTGGGAGCCATTTCACTGAGCACGGAGAACATATCCACAAAATCGTTGAAGCTGAGGCTGCCCTCTCCATCCTCGGAGAAAGAGGACACAATCCTTTCTTTGAAGGGATTCTCCTGTGAAAAACAGGTATATTTATATTAGTGTTTGAAAGATCAAAAAAGCTCCAGAAGGCTCCCTGATAATGAATACTGAATTCCCATGGTTGGTTCTTTGAAGACAACTTTTTCTCCCCTCCAAAAATTTACATCTGTATGCTTTTACAGGAAGCGTCAGCAGACCATGACGGTGCATTGTACTTCTTGCCCAGGTTCTTTCTCTCTAAACTGGTGCCCATCTCATTCCTCCAGTGCAGAGCACGCGCTTTGCAAACGTTACAGGGAAGGTACAAAGAGCCTGAAGGTGATTTTCAGGTAACGGGCTCCTGCCAGGGCATCACACTGACACGGGCAGGAGGTGATGGCTCCTGCATGGAGAAGCTGGCACAGAAAAACAGGGGCTGGCAGGAGGGGATGGAAACAGAGACGGAGGGAGAAAGCCAAGGAAGCAAACAGGGTCTTCCTGACTGAAGGCTGGAAGAACAAATAGTATTTAAGAAACCACTTCAAAAAGTCAGTGTCTGATTCCAGCCCTGGCTGATGCAGAACCATCAATCACTAAGGATGCAGAGTCGCATCCCAGCAGAATCTTGTAGAAAAGCCTTTCATTGCACTGACACTCATCAATGTCCAACCTGTGGTTGGACAGACTAAACTCCAGAGATTTAAATGAAATTTCATCTCCACAGGAGACGATCCCGAGATCCTTTCCTGCACCCAAGAGTGAGACAATATTCTAAAACCACAAACACACAAGCAAGCGTAAGAAAAGCTGCTTTAATCCTCCCAAGTCCAAACCAAATGTTTTTGTCGTATCAGAGCAACAGCTTTGTAGCGGCTTTATAAAACCCCCACGTTAATTTGTAGCTATGTTGATAAAACTGGGAAAATCAATTCAATTCAGCTGAATCTGAATAGAACACTGACGTGACTGTGAGCAGGGTCTCATCAAAGCTGCTCTACTGATCTACAGAAGCCGAGACACCAATTAACATACTGATCTTCTATAAATGTAAACAGCTCCAGTGGTGGCATATCATGCTTCATATTCTTAATATGCATGCAGCATTATTTTGTTTGGCTTTAAAAGGGGCAGGATTGTGAAAGCTCAGAAGCTTGGTCCATTTAACTTCTCTTTTTTTTCTCTAAGTTGAATTACTTCACAAGGTATTCATAAACCATCCAATTCTTTTAAATGAAATTTCATAAAACAGAGGCAAACGACCAGAAAAATCTTATTTTTCAGTTTACTTGAATTCTCTCTTGATAACTCACACACAGAACAGATCCATCAATGGAGCACATTTTCAGCACAGCTGTGGAGACTAAAAAGATGGAAGCAGCACGTAAAAAGCAGAGCTGCTGAAGAGATTGAGATTTTATATTTATGTGGTATCCTTCATCTTAAAGGAACATAAAGTACCTTACAAGAACTTGGTTACTTCCTAGCAAGATGCAGCTGCCTCTGCAGTGAGATTCAGCAACAGTTAAACGGCGTGCAGCAGCTCACAACAAGAAATCACAGCGGGAACTTGGGAGCTGGATAAAATTTGTCACCCACACCGAGATTGCCTTTGAGGTACATTTTGTTACAGCCTCAAATAATGAAAAAAATTTTAAAGATTCTTGTTAAAAGACCAGCATGATATAGGAAAGCTTAATTTCTGTCAGAGAAGTGTGAGGTGACTCAAAGAACACCCAGTTCCTGGAAAGCAGCTTTCCTTGTTTCTGCAGGGGATTGATGTGGAAACTCACACTGTGGGATGAGCCTTTGCGGTGCCTAATCTGGGATGCACGGACAGAGGAGTCCTCAGGTGTGGATACAGAAACACTCCCTACATACATTTGCCAAATCCTGTCACCTGGCAATTTTAAGAACAGATTTCAGTGGCCTTCCCAGCTGGAACTTTGAGATACCTTTTTGTCAGCAGCTTTAGTGGCCATTCATGTCCTCACACACCTGACTCCAGCAGGTCTCTGGTTAATGATGGGATACATCAACCAGCTAAATGAGATGACTTTGGTCTGGCAGTTGGCACCTAGGACTGCTTTCATGGTGGAAATGAGTTGGACTCTGCTAAAAGGCAATTATTCACCGACTGACAAACCATCTAAGTGTGCCGATCCTCTCAGGATGCATGACAGCTGAGGAACAGACACTGAAAGCATAATTCCCTGAGACAGGATTTGAATCTTGCCTTCAGTTTTGGGCCCCTCACTACCAGAAAGACACTGAGGGGCTGGAGTGTGTGCAGGGAAGGGAACGGAGCTGGGGAAGGGTCTGGAGCAGCAGGAGCAGCTGAGGGAGCTGGGCAGGCTCAGCCTGGAGAAAAGGAGGCTCAGAGGGGACCTTCTGGCTCTGCAACTCCCTGACAGGAGGGGGGAGCCGGGGGGGGTCGGGCTCTGCTCCCAGGAACCAGCAGTAGGTTGAGGACATGGCCTCAAATTGCACCAGGGGAGGTTTCAATTATATATTAGGAGAAATTGCATCCAAAGGGTTGTCAAGGCCTGGAAGAGGCTGCCCAGGGAAGTCACTGAGTCCTCATTCCTGGAGATCTTTAAAAGCCCTGTGCCACTTGGGGACATGTTTAGTGGTGGCCTTGGCAGTGCTGAGGGAAGAGTTGGATTGATGAGCTTAAAGGTCTTTTTCAACCCAAACGCTTCTGTGATTAAAATTCACTCCTAAATGCCAAGATCTCTCCAGTCTTTCTGGCTGTGACAGCAGCCAGGAACGAGGCTGTATGTTGTGGGTTTACTCTGGACAAACCCAGGCCAAATTAAATGAAATTAAATAGAGTAGAAAGGAGGGATCCCTGAAAATAAAAAGCCAGCAGGCTCAAAAAGCAGCAGGGTCACATCTCTAAAGGGTCTCAGAATGAAAAACAACACCCCAGAACTTGCCAGATGGCTGAGAGAACCTCACTGTAAAAGGATATGGCACGTGCAGGACATGCAGGTACAGCAGGTGGGCAACTGTGGGGGCTGCTGAGCTTAAAGGATCTCACTGGAGTGCCTGGAAATGTGCCTGTCTGTGGAATACACATGGACCTGTCAGTGATAAACACAGATATCTGTCTGTGGAATGCACACACAGTGCAAAACAATTGCTTCTATTGTCTCAAACTGCCAGTTTATTAACAAGCCAAAGTGAGATTCATTTGGGCTGAAATATATGAAAAGGCCCCCCTTTTTCCCAAAGGCGCCCAAAAATGGTGTGCCTGTTAAATGTTTATTATTTGAGAAGGCCAAACATCAGAACGGGTGTCGAAACACATCAATAATTATTTTTTATTTCTAAAATGCCACGTAGCTCTCTTTGGAACAAACCTGATGAGAACCAAGCGTCGTGGTGTTGTGCATTGACACCTGAGAGGCAGCATTGGGTAACAACTGGGAGCCCAGAGATGCAAATCTCCGTATCAGCAGGGAATATCAAACCTGGGGCTTAATGCATTAGAAATGCCAGGCAGGGTCTCACTCACTCACTCAATAAACATATTGCAGGTGCATAAGATGAATTACCTATTTGGCATCTCAGAGATCTTGAAAATACAGCTGAATTAAGACAGAATTAAATGGGCCTAAGCATGCTCCTTAAGTAACTCTTTGCCAAATGGATCTCTAAAACCTAAATGCAAAATAAAATCTTTCCTCATATTGATTTCTTTCCCTCAACTTTCTCATATTATGTGTCTTCAGGCAGTATATCTGTGGCTTACACAATGGAAAGTATTAGCTTACCTTCACAGATACTTTTCACATCCTTTCTGTAATTTCATTACCTCCACTCTAAAGAGCACAGATTAGGGTTCCATCATATTTAAAGGAAAAGCCATGGGGGAAGGGAGCAAAGGGGAAAATGATACTGTTCCTTCCTAGATCGCTTTCCCCTAAGCACTAATGGTTAAAAAAAAACAAGAATCCTTTTAAAACTAGAAACTTGCCTCGTTAAAAAGCTTTTTGTGCACCCTCACAACAGAAGTGAGAGTAGAGACAAAAACAACAAAGAATTGTTACAACTGAAGAGGAAAACCAAAACCCTCTGCTGCTTTGCAGATTGATGCTGTTGTTGTGGCGGCTTGAGATAATCCTCCTAATCCATCTTTGAAACAACCACTTCTCCTACTCGATAATGGTGTTTCTACACATTTCTTAATCTCGTGTGGCATCTATTCCAACACACAGACCAACACCACCATGCAGTGAAACAGAACCATTAGTCTGCTAAGACACTATTGATAGGGTTTATTCCTGAGTCAAATCCTCTGTCCTCTGGTTCCCATCCCAGGCTCTGGGAGAGCACTGTGGTAGCCCTTTGCTCTGTTTTTGAGGAATTCACTTCAAGCGCTCTGTCCTATTCCCCGACTGCATTTTCGGAATAAGATGTTGCAAGCAAAGTTCTAAGATAGGTCAAGATAATTAAACTGGAGAGTCATTACAAAGTGCTTAATTTTTATATTCACAGAAAGACAATGATGATTTTCTCCTTTGTGTCTGAACCAAAGTCCCCACTGACTTCAGAGAATGTATTTAAATGCACAAACCAGTCTGCTTTGCAGACTGCTGAAAGTCAGGATCCCTTTGGATGCCTTGTTCAGAACTGATCAAAAGTTAACATTTCTCAAATTTCAGGGGTTATTCCTAAAAAAAAATAGAAATGTTACCAGACAAACATTAGTATAAAAATGGCAAAATTGTTCATTACCACTGTTCCTCCACAGGAAAGACTGGGACTTTGGAAAGGAAGCATCCTAAGCAACAGCAAATTATCCTTGGAGCAGATAAAAGCAAGTTTCTTGGGTTTTTTCCCTTCATTTTCTTCTTCCTCAAAATCAATAATGTGGTTTTTATGTGTATATGATTATATTAACGGCATCAAACTTCTCTGCAGTGCCTGCAGGGCACTGCTTAAGAAATCCCTGCAGAAACCAAGGCTAAACTAAACAGCTAAACTGACATGTTTGTGTCTTAAAAAAAAGACCACGTCACTCTGTCAGAAAGCAGAAACATCAGTCTGCTCCCTCAGGGGTCATGGAAAGTTTTGAACCTGAAGACTCACCGGAATAGCTTCTAAAATCCCCTCCCGTTCAAATTGCATCAAGCATTTTCATTTTATTTGGAAGCAGCCCACACTCATTCGGGTTTAAACTTACCAAAGCCAGGGTGCTAACAGTGGTTGTGAAATGTTAATTTATTAGACAGCAGGCTGTGTAAGCAAGATTGTCAGAGTTAAAGAGCAGAGGCTGCAGTGACACTGAGGGAGTAAAGCAGCTCTGTTAACTTCAGTGTAATGGTAGAACTAATCCACTTAAAGTATCTATCCCTTCTTTATTTATTTATTTCTTGTCCTGACTGCCAACTTTTAAGAATCAGGAGTTAGTGAATAATTCATTACCAATTAAAGTGAGTGACCACCAGCATTTTTTTTTTTAAGAAACACAAAAATCCTGGCTCGAAACCTTAATGCAAGAGGTAAAGATCTTTCTTTACAGGAGCAGAATCTAATTTAGAAAAGTGCATTATTGATTCTATCCATTTGTCAGAACCTGCAATGGTATTGAGCTCAACATTGCCAGTAACCAGAAATGTAATGTGTATATGAAAAAAGCCAGGTGCAGTGAAATTAGCACTAATGTTATTAGAATTCAATAGACATTTAGTTCATTTATTTCTATTTTAAGATTTAAAGGTTGGCTTTGTCTTCACCTTGATGAAAATTTCCCAAAGAAAGCAAACACCGTAACGATTTGTGTTGGGCAGGCTGGGCAAGTTGCAAAGGTCAGAGATGTTTTTTCTTGGTGTATGAGCTGGAGTTACTACCCTGGGTGTTTCCAAAATGAACCCCTGGGGAAAGAGTCTCCCTCCCCTCACCCCCATCTGCACAGGTAATCACAACATGCTCCATGACCAAGATGGGTCCCAGTTTATAACTGAGACCCTGGCTGGCATTTTAACAGCTTTGAAAGAGTTACGGAATAAGGCCCAGCCTCCTCTTATTGATATTTTACTGGAAACAAGCTCACCAGCTCTTAAAAGCACTATTCCCTCTGAGCTGCCACAGTTCCTGAACTAAAGAGTGCTTTGACAGCAATATTTCTAAGGTTCTTCCACAGCCTTATGAGACCCGGGAGAAGACGCACAAAATTTAACACTGAATTTGTCCTGCTATTTTCATAAAGTCAAGTTCCGTGACCCTGGAGACATCTCCTTAAAGCAGGGCCAGAAAACCTCACAGCCTGGATGCGGTACAAGAGGATGGATTATGATCCCTTTCACACAGGGAAGTCTCTTAGGAAGTCTGTCATTACCACCCAGGTTTGCTAAGGCAGCAAGATCTCAATCTAAATAGATTCCAGGATGAAATTCCTGCTTTATATCTCAGCCCAAGCACCAGGCTGTCTTGGAAACACAGCAGTCTTCCATCTCCAAAGTTTTCATGGAATGAGCTGCTCCTTGAGTGTCCAAGCCCGTGTCACTGAAGCCCAAAAGACTGTGGGTGACCAGAATTTCCCACTTTCTTTCCTAAACTTAGCCTTGATTTGCCACAAAGCAGCTCTGAGCCAGCTGGCAGCTGAACTCTGAGCAGGCACTGACCTGTGCCAGAGGATTTCACACTGCTCTATCCCAGAGATGAGAACAGAAACCTTCAGGAACACTGATACCATCAGGAAGGGAGGAAACACACATTAGGAATTTGCTGGAGGAGCCCAGCTGGGGAAAAGAATTCTGAGTTCTTTCTCAGTTTCTTCAGAAACACAGACTTGAGTTCAGCTGCCCCACAGGCATCTGGTAAAGGAGAGTCTAAAGAATAACTGAAGGATACAAATTTTTCCTAGGTCTTCTGTTGAATTAACAAACATGCTTTAGAGTGAAATGGGCTTCTTGTTCGATAAATGGTATTGTCCCAGAATCAAACATGCAGCAAGAGCGGCACTAAAGGAACAGTGAGTTCTGTGAACTTCAACTTGAAATCTAATTCAAATGTTTTTGTCTTCACGTTGACTTAACCTTCTCCCCCGCTGAATTTCTAAAGCACTGCTGATGCTTGTAAAGTACCAGATATTTGGGGGGGGGGGGGAAGTACAGCACTGATGAAGAATTTCTGAATCATTAAAATCAACTGGAAGGCCATCAATTACAAGGGTTTTAGGGCATTGTTCTTAAAAAGCTTAAAAATGTTTCGTGCAGCTACCAAACTGAACAAATAGTTGTTTCCACATTGTACTAATTTAAAGACTTCAACTAATTAAAAAACAGACCATGAGACCAAACACGACATAATTCAATGAACTGTTGAAAAAATAAATGCTAAAAATCCATACTTCTCCTGTTAAAACCATATTAAATGGTTGAACAAATACAAGAATCAAAACAAATAGTGCCCCCAATTTTTTTTTCACTGACTGCTTTATGGCCACTGCTTCTCTCACGAGCAGTTACCTGGACTGTCCCCATGAGAAAGGAAAGCTCCCCATTGTGCTCAGGCAGCTGAAAAAAAGGGGAAAACCTTTCCTTTTTATCAGCAATGTTCTGCACACCTCTTGCAAATTTCCCAGTCAGCACACTGAGAAAAGAACTTTTGATTTCTGACCAGCTCCTCATACAGAAACCCCACTGGCTTCTCTGGGATTGATCCACACAAAGGGGGAAAATTGCTAAATTTGATTTTATTTCCTATTCATTTCCCATTAACATTATCCCAACTAACCCTGCAAGAAAGGCATCCACTCAAACCTTTTCCAGTTTCTGGGGCTGGTTTTGCCCTTGAACGGTGACAGGAAGGGGAAGAGCTCAGCACACCACGTTGCTTCAGGATATCAAACTCGCTTGGCAGACGAGCTACACAGGTCAAGATAATGTTTGTAAGCAGTCAGAAGTGATACCTTGAGCTCAGGCATGTTTATGATAAGCTGCATAGGTAGTTTGACATCTGGGTCCTTTGTGTAGTCCATGGGCACAACGTTCGGTGCCATTTCATAGTACCGGCCGTGCAACCTGCAAACAAGCAGAAACAAAGAGCCAATAACCCCCTTTAAACAACCAGGTCCACTCATGCAAGTCCTCTGACACAAATCTGCCTTGCAGCTCTAAGCACTGCTCTCAGTGCACCAAGTCTGAGCCCAATTCCAGCACTGGCTGACACCAGCACACAGAGCATTTCCACCTCACTGTGTCTCACATAGCTTTGCATCGCTCTTGGCACAGCTTATTCATAAACCAGGATATTTTACAGGCAATAAACAAATTTTTACAGAGAGATGCAAGTCCAGCATTCGCAAACCTAGTTTTGCTCTCTGGAGCTTGCCTGCTGTGCTAATAGAATCAAGTTTTGTAAGACAGCTGGGAAAGGAACAGTCAAAGGTCATGAAATACCAATGATTCTAAATATTTAGAAGCTGACTATCAGTAAATCATAAAACTGTCTCAGTTTTATGCACAAACAGGGCAAAGACTGCACAAATGCTTCTACAGCATTACTTCAAATGACTAATGGAACTAAGTTAACAAGTGTTAATCCCACCATTTATTTGCTGCGTCCAAATATTCCAGTGAATGAGTGCAACAGCACAGCCCAGGCAAGAGAAAGCAGCCCCATGTAAAGAAAACCTCAAATTAAGCAGGATGTAAAATTTAAAACTATCTTAGCACATTTATCATCACTGGGATGCTCACTCAAACTAGGAATAGAAACACTTCAAGTACAATGGGTATCCTACTCAAACTCACCAGTGGATCTCAAATTCTGTGCTCTCAAGCAAACTACAGACAGAAATTACCTGGTAAGTAAAACATTACCTGTGTAGAAGCAATTCAAGTGTTGGATTCATTCTGATTTTCTAATTTTACTGATTCTAGTAATATTTCATTCTAGCGGACAAGTATCTAGAATCCAAGATTCTGTCAAATACCAGAGCAAAAAGGTTGGAGAGGGAACACGTGTATCCCAGTGCTCAAAGATTGGTCAGTCTCTTCAGCCTGGATCTGTCACTCCTCTATCCAGTGCCAAATGTGTAAAAAGGAGAGGAATGGTGATCAGGAAGTTGCTGTTCACAGAAAACATCAGCTGCCGTAAAATGTAATTCCTGTCATATGTGGAAGTTCAGTTTGACACCTGATTCATAAACTTCTTAGGTCGGAAAGTGGTCACTTTGTCATGTCTTACATACCACCACAGAGTATCCTGGGCTCTAATGAGGCAACATGGACTTCTTGTATATATTAAAAAGCTGTATTTTGTGACTTATTTTCCTTTTAGCAAAAATTCCTGCCTGCTCACTCGGTGGACTAACAATTACAAAGAGAGATGATCATGTTTTAAAGAGCAGAGCATAAACAAAGCAGTGATACACAAGGTAATGCCTCCCCAACCCCTCCATCTTTCAGCTTTAGCTGCAATCAGCCCCACTCCAGCTGAGCCATTTCAGACTCATGAGGGTAATTAATTTCAAAAACTAGGAGGAAATAATCTCTCCTCTCATGATTACGACGTGCCCCAAAGAACACACGAAATGGAGCCCAGAAACACATTTTCTCTGGATCTCAGGGAATTCATCCCTTCCCACTGCCCAACAACGTTTCGTGCCCCACCAGAAATTAGATATCCACTGATCTGAGCACATTTCAGCTGCTCACCACAGCTCACCCTGACATTTCATAAATACCGGGTAATTCAAGATGCAACAGCCATTTCGCTCTCCAGCAACTGATTTCTCCGCGGTAAACAGCAGCTACAACAGCTACCTCTGAACACACCAGAAAAACCAGCTTAAAAGCACTTGAAAGAAAGCGAACCTTTCCAATCAAATATCCATCTAAGGATTACCTTGTCTTTACAGAGCTAGAGTACTGAAATGGTGTTCTAGCCCACAAGAAAACAGAGCACTCATCATTGGCACGACTCAACCACCACAGGCAACACTTCAAAACACAGCGGCTGACAATCCCTGCTTATTGTAACTGCCAAGATTTGCTTCTCTGCTTCCTCCAGGATTGCACTTGCCTGTCTTTGCTTGTTCCCTGTGAATCCAAACACCAAGCTGGGCATCTTCAAGGAGTTCTCTTTCAGAAGAGAGGGAAGGGACTGAAATAAAGTGGTCTGTGTTTCCTACTTTACTAAGCTGGTTTTATCAACCTGAAATTTCAAGGTATGGAATTTCTACAGCTGTCAGTAATAACTCTTAAACCTCATGTTTGTATTAAAAAAAAAAAAGGTGGTTCCCTTTCTGCTTGCAACAAACACATGACAAACCTAAAAATGTGGCAAAGTGTTACTGAAATACAAGCACATCACACAAATAAACACCTCTTAACAGTAATAAAAGAAACACCCACAACAACGCGAATTTAAAGTTCCTTTAGCCCTGGGAATAATTGCTAACAACAGAGACTGAATACTAAGACGGCAAGTAAAAACTATTTATTACAGGTACATAGAAAAGCACTTCACTGTCACCACTGTGGCTCAAAGTGACCTGCAACTCAGTATTATTTTGATGGAAAGAGCTTCTTATGATGCTCATCCAATTAAGTAAGAAATGTTGAAACAATACCTACAGAGCAAGCAACATCATTCTAACCCAAACCCCAGCCCTGTAAGGCACTTGAAGGGTCGTGGTGCTGTGTCCCAGGTGCCATTGGCTGGGAAGCAACAATCCTGTTCCCATGGCAGGGGCTGAGACGGAGAGAGATCAAAGAGAGGGGACAGGCACAGCTCTGCCCAGCTGCTCACTGCCTTTCCTTCCCCCAGGACAAAGGGCTGTCTCTCTAGAACAGGCAATATCAGTGCAGAGTACACCTGACAGAATTCACCACCTTGTCCACAGAAACTGCAACAATCTATTGAGGCCGCAGTTCATCCATCCCTTCAGTGGCTTAAAGAAGGATGTGGTTTTTCAGTCCTAGACTAGACTGCTGGAATTAGCTGGCAGGCAGCTGCTGGACACAGAAATGGGCAAGTAATCAGCAGCAGATCTGAGGGCAGCTCTGACATCCTGTTTTCCTCCCAACTAACTCTACCATTAATTCACCAAATCAAAGACCTGTAGGTGCAAGAGCTTTCCACCTGAGTGCATTTCACACTCAAGCATCCAAATGAGTCTGTAGGAAGTGGCTGTGATCTGACTCCTGCAAACTAAATTACAGCAATAAAACAGTCTTCCACAGGCTTTTGTCTGCAAGGATCCTGCAACTCTATTTGTAAGAGCCTTATGACAGGGCACAACCAGCTGAGACCACAGTAAAAAGGGCCATTTGACTCCTCCAGCTTCAACTCCAAACCCAACACACACTGTGTTGCACTTGGTCCATTATCCTTTATAATAAGACATAAAAGCAAACAAAAAACCCCTGACCAACTGAACAACAAAAACCAGTAACACCTTCTCCCCACTCTTTATGCTGGAAGGTTCTTCAGGGACACAACGAACTCTTTCATGTCAGACTGGATTTCCAGTGTATCAAATGCTGGATTTTGTAGAAAACAGGCTGAAAATACAATCGAAAACCTAACTCAGACCCTTAACAAGATCCCAAGAAAGCCACCTATCACCGGGAACAGAGTCCCTTTCGCAGGAGTTCCACAGACACTCCTGTTTCCTTGAGTAACTTCTGCCACACCAGGGGAGTACTTAGCTTTTGGCAAAGAAACAGTGCATTTCTGATCAATTGTTGTGTAACACAGCGTACAGCTCAGCAGACATCAGGGTTACTTACACCCATAATCCTCCTGCCTTTATGCAATACATCAGCACAGCTTTCAGTGTTGTGTACCACGACAAACCCTGTGAGTCAGACTCAGGGATCATTTCCCAAAATGCTGCTCCGATTCCTGACTGTTCTGACACATCCCTCAATACCATTCATTACTAACTGCAAATAGAAAAGAAACAAACCTCTGGGAAAGGCTCTGAGATTTCTGCTGTTGTTGTAGGAGCAGAAGGCTCCCAGGTGACCTGAACACATCAGAGCAGCAGTGACCTAGAGAAGAAGGGCTTTTTGTGCTTTTACCCAGCGTGCCCCCCACAAGAAGCATATCTGAAAATAACCCAGAGCTGCTTTAGCTGCCTGTCCTACACTCAGAAACGTCTGTGTCTGCCAGGGAAGCACTATAAGGGTTTGCAGTGCTGTCTGAACACCCAGATTTGGAAAGGCTGCCATTACCATCACTTATACTCAGATGCCCAAGACCTGCAACCACCAGCCTCACTGCCTGTGCAGTAGTGACCACTACAGGTCCTGTGGTTATATCTGCTCTAGAAGGTTCTTCTGGATACTTGCAGAAGCATTCCCCATTCCTGGGTGTGCTCTCTTTGGCACCAGGATGCCTCATTTACTCTGCATGGAAAGGAGGAGAGGAAAAATTGGCAGCATCTTCCCTGCCACAAATGAGAGTGGGAGGGAACAGAGTCACAAATTTCATGGCAAATTTAATTTACTGCTGGTGCTCTGTGCCCACTGGTATATGGTTGAGCTTCATGTACTACACTCAAGGATTAAGGCTGTGATTCTGGATCACTTTAATCCAGTCTAAACCCACACTGCTGATCCGCCCTTGCACAAATTTGAAGTCCCCACCCACCCAGGTGCCTCCCATAATCGCTAACACTTAACACTCTGCAGCGAGGTTCAGGGAACTTACGTGTTTGAAAACAGAGAAGTTTTCACACTCAGCTCCTTGAGGTAATGGAAGCAGTGCAAGAAAATGGGAGGGGAGGTAATTTTTCTATTAAATTAATCAATTAAGTAAGGGCAGAACAAGACTTACCTCTGCAGACAGCAGCAGATTTAAAATCAACTCAGCTGCCCGCCAACCAGTGAAAACAAGACAAGCTCCGTTCAGGGAAAAAATGCACAACCCAGTATTGCCCCCACAGCCTACTTTGGGTTGATGCCAACTCTCCTTCTACCACTTGGGGTACTTTACACGGCAAAGAAGGTGGGCCAGCGTGTCCCCACCTCTCCAGGGTGTAGCACCCTGGAGTCAGCAGGGGTGACACTTTGTGGGGATGTGCTGGACACAGCTTGACGTCTCCAAACTCACAGCAGAGCCTCCAGCCATACCTGAGGAGATCTGAAAGAAGATTTCCCAGCTCACACCCTGCAGAGACCATTTTAATTTGCCATTGAGCTCTGAGGGGAAGTCAGACCGTACCCAAGGTCACAGTTACAACACAGAGCAGCTCCGCCTTGGCTTGGCATCCATACACCTGCATCATTAAATGTAGTGACAACACACTGCAGCTGCCTGGGCTGCCTTTGTAATAGCAACTCTGCACTGAGGGAGAGCTGAAAACAAAAGATAAAAGCTTGTAATGGCTCATTGATTAGAAATAAGTAGAGGTTTTAAAGCAGCCTTTGGAAATGAACAAACATCTCCCCCGGTTCTGGTCCTGCCTTCATGGCAACCATCACTTGATTTATGCTCTAAAGGGAGCAAAAGTCAGCAATATACATCCTATTTATTCCTAAACAACAGGAATGCATTCAAAGACTTTACCATTACAATCACGACCATCTCAAAGAGTAAACTCCAGATTGCTCTGCATGCCCCCAGAAGAGAAACAGCAAAATGGCCTAACTAGCAATGAAAGAAGGCAGGGAGTGCTGGGGACAGTCCCAGGGGAGCTCACAGGAGCCCAGGACTGCCCGAACAGGACGGGAGGAGCTGTGCCAGCAGCAGGGCCACAGAAGTGCTCAGCTGCTGTTCAGCTGCACTTCTGGTTATTCACCACAACCAAAGCTCCAGGCTCCTGTCCAGATGCCAGAGCTGAGCAGAACAGCTGGAGAGGGATTTCCTGTGATACACAGGGAAGAATTCACCACTCCAGCAACCAGCAGGAGCACTGACAAAACCCCAATGCCCTGGAAACAGAGAGGTCTGAGCTATCAGCCCTTCCGAGCCCCTGGAGACTGAGGTGGCTGGAAGCAGAAGCAGGAGCAGCACCTGAGATGGGACTGCAGAGACTGCAGGGGGAATGCCCTGCTGGGAACTGATTTACAAGCCCCTGCAGAGGCTGTGGCCCTGCACTGATGCAAACTGGGGAGCTGCACGTGTCCTACAGTGCTTTAACGCTCATGGCCAGGCGTGTGACTGGACAGCAGGGGAACATGTCCAGGCAGATCTAAATCCACAAGTCTGCCACACAGGGAGCAAAAGCTGCTCAGAGAGAAGGAGGTTCTTCAATTGGGGGCTGACAAACTGAAGAAGGAGAGGCCTTTCAGGCTGTCAGCAACTGATAAGGAAAACGCTGTCAGGGTCTCAGATTAATGCCATACTTGCACAAACTGTTTTTGCAACAACAGTTACATGTTGCACATGGTAAAACTGAGGCACAGATCTCTGTGCTGCACCAGTTCCTCAGGGAATTATTGCAAGGAAGGACTGCAAGAGGTTAGAACAGTCTGTTAGAGAAAGGGGTCTACTGATGTGAAGCTGAAGCCAAAATGACAGGGAACTTGATGCCACATCTGAAGGTACCAACCAGGAATTTCAGATAGAAACTGAAACCACAACTCCCTAAATTGCCACACTTGGACGAATAGATAAAGAACGAAGAACAGCAAGAAACACAAGCAGGAAGAGTTGAAAGGTGAAGGAATTCTCTTACTGATGTGCCTTGTCCCTTTTATGCCTTCCACTTGAAGTTATTTTCTTTATATCAACAAAATATAATAACTGGACAGAGAAATCAGATTTATAGAAAGGCAGCATAACAGGGTGAGAAAAGGTGGATAGATGAGCTTTCTGCTGGATTCTGGTTCACATGTCCAGTGTTTATTCATCTCTGCAATGCAAAAGGAAGCAGCGCTAATTAATTCAAGAGAATACTAGAAAAATATCGCCCCAAATCATCTGCAGTAAAATTAAAAAGAAATTATGAGAAATATTTTTGCAATTTATAACAATATATTTATATTAATATAATTATAATTTATAATAATATAGTTATATTTATAATTTACAATAATATTTTTTCCCAAAAGATCTAGTCATACTTAGGAAGGCTCTGACTGTCAATACATGTACCCTGCTGTTCCCAGAACTCCACGATGCACAGTCAGTATAGATAAAAGCAGTTTATAATGTTTTTCTTTCCTTGAAGCACCACTCAAACCCCTGCTCCCAGGTCTCTTTTCTGCTGGTGATTCAAAGAATCATGGAATGACTGAGGTTGTGAGGCAGTCCTGGAGCTCCTCTGGTCCAAAGCCCTTCCCAGCAGGGGCATGGAGAGCAGGCTGTCCCCAGGACCACATCCAGGTGGCTTTGGAGTATCTCCAAGGATGGAGATTGCACCACCTCTCTGGGCAGACTGTTCCAGTGCTTGGTCACTCTCATGGGAAGAAGGAAAAAAAAAGAAAAGAAAAAAGAAAAAAGGGCTTCCTTATGCTCAGACAGAAGATCAACAGCAGCTTCAGGGTGTATGTTCCTCCTGTATGTAGCTTCTTGCCTAAAACGCAGGAACATTCCCAAGAATTCCCTCAAACTATATTCTCTCGGCCAACAGTTTTTTGGCAATATGGGGATTTCCCCTTGCTGCACCTGAACCCCAAACTTTTACAAAGAAAACCGGGAGCTGTGTCCTGACCCCTGCCTCCATCTGCACAGCAACTTGCCCCACACAGAGCTGCATCTCCAGCAGTTTCCTCCTGCTGCTGCTGCTGCTGCCTTAAAAGGAAACTTTCCCAGGAATTGAAGGAATTCACTGCTTAACTCTCAGGCAGGTTTCAGATTTAAAATCCAGCAAACAGCTGGACTGGCTCAAAGGGCTCCTCTGCACCTCACCTTTCACCCGTCAAAAACAGGCCAAGGAACAGGCAGGGAAGAGAACGGAACAGAATAATTAATTCATTCATTGTCTTCTACAGAGAGGTGCAGAGGTTTGCTGGCTTTCCCGAGGGTGCCCAGCTCAGTCAGGCAGTGCCATGCTCCCCTGGCAGTCGTCCGGCTCAGCTCAGTCGGTCTCAAGGGATACAACTTTAATGTACAAGTTCTGTGCCTTTTGGCTGGGACAGACACCCCAGAACACCTGCATTTGAGTGCTTGGGTGTTTGCCAAATTGTCCTTGTCTACAGGGGGAAGCAGAAACAGATGGGCTGGCCAGCACACAACCATTATTACTGGGGTAAAAGCCTGTCTGCTGGACAATCAGATTTACAGAACTGAGGAACAGAAATACTGCCTTTTAAGAGACGACTCGACCGTTTGTTGCCATTTACAATCACAAGAGAGGGACGTTACATAAAGAGATTCATTGCTATGAATAAAGTGTTTTTCCAGCCTTCCTTCAACGTGTCATTTTTGTTTCTTATCCACGTTTCCCTCTCCGGGACCTTTTCCAGTACAACAAATCTTCTTTGGCTGGTGATGCCCAAAAGTGGGCAGTCTGTTCCTCCCGAGGTCCCAGCGCTGCTGACTGGAATGGAATTCTCACGTTCCATAAACAATACATTTCCCTTTTCTGCAGGAGCATTGGAGGGGGTCTGTGTGTGTGTTTGTTAAAATTATGCTCACTTTGCTCGGATCACCAACTCCCTGCCTCATTTTCTTTTTGTTACATTCCGCATTTGTAATTTTTTCCTCAGCTGAGAGTGTGGATTTCCTTTTGCTCCCTCTGAATTTCATAATTTCTCTAATGTATTCAGCACAGTTAAAAATGCTAATCTGGATCTTCACAGTGTCTGCAGCTCTCTCCACCTCGACATCTCTTACCCTCTCACCAATTTCCTGTGTTCAGCAGTACCTTAACCAAGAGGTGAGTGCGCTTACACCAGTGCAATACATAGAACTCCTTACCAAAATAAAGATATGTTGCACCTGATTCTTTTCTCTGACTTACAAGAGCAGCCACTCAAAGGAAGATTTGCTTTTAACAAATCCACAGCGGCTGCCTCAGAGCACGTGTTGTATTCTGGGCACTTAAGAACTGATGATTGTCTACCAGTGTGCTCTGCATCCTTCCATGCAGCACAGTTGTGTCCTGGCAGGTTTCCTGGGGATAAATGCCTGTCAAACACCAAGAGTGAGCCTTGGGTTCTATCTATCCTTCTCTTTCACCAGGCACAGTCTAACTTTACTCTTTTCCTAGATCCATTTTTTCTATTCTGTGTTAATTCCTTCTTCACTTAAAATTGGTAAGTTCTGTCATTCTTTAATAATTTGCAAGTTATCTGCACTCAGGTTACCAGTCAGAAGAACATGTTCTCAACCCCTCTGACCATAGCCTGTGTTTTTGTTGACTTAAGTTGATGCTGATACCAAAGTCTTGGACCCTGAAGTCAGTGTGTGAGTCAATCCAACACCTCACTGGGAGGGATTTGCTACGCCTTGCTCTCCTCCCGTCATTTGCAGTTCCATTTGCTCACTCTGGCTCTTGTGCCAGCTTTGGCACTCTTCTGATCCCTCAGAGAGCTGATTCAGCTTATTAAACCAGCAGAAAATAGATTTACTGGTGGTTGGGTTTTTGATGGGCTACTTTCCCTGTAGGGACAGATAAAAACACTTAGCCCATTTCACCTAATTGCAATCTCGTGCTGGTTTACGTCAGTTTAAATCACTCTAAATTGAAGCTGCCATATTAATCCCCTCATCCTCATCTACACAACTGTACCTCTTCCTCACTCACAGTCCTGCAAATGGATGGGGAGCCAGACAGGGCTTTTTTTTGTCGTTGTTTTGGTCAGGTTACTCCCTGCTGGATCATCTCACTGAACTCGGCAGCTGCACAAGAGATTCAGTTCGGCCTAAAAGGAACTGGTCCTGCTCTTCCCCAGTGCCACACCTGGAGTGTCCTGCAGTGCATAAATAAATTCCCAGCAGCACTCAGCTCCCTCTTCACTGAGACAGGGATCTGCCAAATCAGTAAGTGCTAATTAACTAGGGGATCATAGCCCATTTTATTCCTATTCAGTAAAACTTCTCAGAGGTGTTGAGACACCTCTGGATTCTACTCTGTTCCTCAGACAGTAATTTGTATTCCATCTAAACTGACAAGACAAGGGAAATATTGTCCTCATACTTAAAAAGGCACAAAAATATCCCGTGGGGGTAACGCAGACTAATTACAGTGGTAATAACTTGTCAAAGGTGCTTACACGGACCAGTGACAGGGTAAGAAAGTGAACAGGAGCTTCCAGTCCCTCAGGGTCTATCCCACCCACTGCCCCACATCAAACTTGCTCAGACAGAAAAGCAGGAGAACCTCTCTCCCAGTTCAGTGCTGCTCCCTTCATCAGCGAGCCCTCGGGATTACAGTGTCCTCCTGGACTCTGCCACACTTTGCCAAGCAAGGGTAAAAAGACTGCAAACCATCTGCCTGCAAACGCCCTTCGAACAACACAGTCATTAAAGAGATACACGTGGCACTGGCAGCACTGTGCAATCTGCCTAAATCAGAGCAGAAACAAAGCAGAGTGCTCTTACTGGAATAACCCGTGACCTGTTCTTACCACTGCCCGAGGCCCTGTGTGCAGTGCAGCCTCAGGGTTTGCAGATGGCAAACACCAAAACCCAACCCCAAAACACCGTCATTTAAAAAGTATTTGCAAATCCGGGTAGTTTGGTTTTACTGCCTTCAGTGCCCTGGTATCAAACCTCAACCTAAGCTTTACCTCAGTCTCACGTGTCAGGGAAAACTAAAGATCGCAAAGGAATGTTTTACGACAATTCCACACAGAAATACCTCCTCATCTCAGCCAGTCCTTATCTGCTTCTCCAAGCTGCACGTTGCAAACTCATTCTCCCCAAGTACTTTTTCCCCCACTGCAACCCAGAGAAAGAGAACAGAACTTGCTGGGCTCTTCATTCCACAGGCAGATTTTGCAATCCTGTAAATCCCTGTTTGCCTGCCACGCAGTGATTTTTTCTGACTTCATTACTTTAGAATAGCTGCTCTTGAAATCTGCAGTGTGTTTTCCAAAGTACATGCTCTGTATTTTCTCCGGTGCACTCATGTGCACCTGAGAAAATACAGAGCATGTACTTTGGAAAACACACTGCAGATTTCCAATCCAAAGTCACAGTTTGAAAATGCTTTCCAGGTTAGGAAAAAAAAAAAAAGTTTGCTTATTCAGATTGAGCAGTTTCCTAATTACAACTTCAGTGAAGAGGTTTGATTCCTTATTTCCTTCCTTTTACCAGCATTTTACAGTTCTGAGTCCATCCTCCCCCCACCAGTTCCAGTCTTGTTATAAAAATGGTCACTTTTTATGTCACATTCTTTAAACTGGGCCTGGACTGCTCATGTTTCATGCTTCTTATTTGTCCACAAATTTTTCTCTGGATGTATTTTAGGTGTACATGTACCAAAATAAGTCACTTTGCTTTCTGCACTGGAAGTCAATTATTCTTTCAGGTTAACTCCAATATTTCCTTAGAGAACATCCCACAGGAGAAACAGAAATTACTCCTAAGAGCAGGATGACCCAGTATCACAGTTTACAAATCACCCACAATTCTCATAACACATCAGTTGTTCAAAGTGACAAAGAGAACCTTATGTAACATGTCAAAATCTTAATTAATAATCATTTCCCCTCACAGGAACACAGTACAGATGCAAGCAACTGTTTATAAAGCTTTAACAAATTTGAGTTTAAATAAAATTTTAGAAAAATAAAGCCCTTTTTTTTTTCAGTTTATTCAATCCAAACAAATCTATTTTGGAAGTTCTGTACCAAGGCAGCCCTGTTGAATAGAAGAAAAGCACTTGTCGATTTTTCAGACATTTCTCCAGGAGTAATGAGGACAGGCTATGCAGGAAATTAGCTGCAACACCACCTCTGCTTTTCCAACAAAAAATAAAGCACCCCAATGGTTTTGCCTTGCCAGAGCCACTGACCATCAGTGTTCCTGAGCCTCACAGCAACACAGCACAGACAAGTAACATTCCCCTCAGAGACCACCTCTACTTCCGATCTCAAAGCTGTTCCCAGTGTTTATGAAAACAAAGCTGCTCCTGTCTGAGAAGCTTTCCAAATTTGAGACCCCGAAGCACTGTGAGTTCCTAGGTCTGGATACATACCCCAGATTTATTCTCCCCCTCTACTGGGGCAAAAATGCTCGGGAAAAATGACATGGGTAGTGACAGGACAGGATCTATGTCATACCTCCCCAGATCCTTACCCTGACTGGTCAGGAGATCCCTGGCAAGAAGTCAGCACACACACAGGCAGAAATAGCTTCAGCTGGGCTCAATCCATCCCTAATAAACAGAAAACCCAAGGCCCTTCTCTGGCAAACAGCGATCCCAAGCTTTGTGACTTGGCTCTGAAACATTCTCAGTGCTGAGCAGTTTAAGCTCCACCAGTCCTGCCACACTTCAGCCCACACCAGGACCTGCCCTGACTGAAGGATGTGCCCTCAGGGGATAACTGAGCAGAAAAGCAGCAAATCCTTCTCATGCAAAGTCACAGAAAAGTCTGTGACCTTAAGCTAATCCCCATCAGACTCCTTGTAACAAATACACATTATAAGTGTCTAAGGTCTCACCCTACACTCATTCATTCACCCAAAATAACTGGCTTTATTTGGTTTCCTCACAAGCCAGATAAATAGATTTAGCCCCTTCCACGTGAACCACGAAGGAGAAGTTTAACGCAATTTACTTACCGAAGGATTTCCTTCCGAGTGAAGAAGGTGCAGTCCTGTCAAAGAACAAAATGTGTCATTGTACTACAGAAACACTGAAAACAACTGCAAAAAATTCTTTTTCAACCTCAGATATGACAGAAAAATATTAAAGATGCCATTTGTGTACGACCTACTTTGGACTCAGAAAGCAAAATACGCTGTAAAATAACTGAAGTATCCGAAGGACAAGCCTAGCAGTAAAAAAAATATTGCTAATGGGAAACTCCAGGAGAAAAGAAAACCAAAACAGCTTGTTGAAATACTTCTCCAGTGCGGAATGACCAGACCAGAAACAAAATTAAATCCAAAAAAGGAGGTATAGGCCAAAAATATTCCATAAGTGGATCTAGAAAACTGTAAATAACAAATAGGTGAAGAAAAAAGTCTTCTAACTTGAAGTATTTCTCTCCTGAAGATAACTGGTTTAATGATAGAAGTTATGCATTTATTTATTAGTTAATAACTCCTTTTAGTAACAATTACTTTGCACTGTGGTGACCTGGGCAGTTGCATTCTCAGTGGCTCTGTGGTGGGACTGAGTTTACACTGGATAATTCACTCTTTGAACATCTGTGTTACACTACAAAATTCACACACTTCACCAAAGAACATACAAACGGTGGAAGAGTTGGCATTTCATGCATTTCTAAACCAGTCACAAAACCAGTTACAACTTCAGGTGCTGTGAGGAGACACAAATAATCAGGAATATCCCCTCACCTCCACTATCTTATCTAACACATATTTAAGGGAATTCTGCCCTGCATCCACAACCAGGGACACTGGTGGCCACGAAATACTTGATAATCAGTTGACATCATCATTCATAAACTCAGAGAGAATGCAACTTCTTGTTTCAGAGGTCGCTCCTGAGGGTGTATATAGAGGGAATGACCACCAAAACATTCTTCCTGATTATCCGCCTCTCTCACAGGCCCGTGTGAGTTTTAACCCTTTAATGGAAACATATTTAGAATAAATCACCTTTTAAAATCAGCCAGTGACAAAAGAGGAGTATCAGACTGGTAACTCAAGAGTGGTAACTAGGTGGACTCTCCTAGTCCTGCTCTGCTGACAACTGCTGGAAAAGCCTTTCTTTCCCAAGATGAGGATCATCAAACACCTGCTTCTTCCACGGAGGGGCAGCAGCTGAGGCGGCTGAGCAGCCTGTCTCGGGTGCCCAGCTGTGCCACCAGCCCTGCTGGGGATCAGTCATTGAGCTGGCCTGCTCTCCTCCCTCTACAGGGGCAGGGGCAGCAGCTCTTCCCTCCTGGATTGTGTAGCAGAATCCTGTTACCAGGACCGGGAGGAAGCACCTTGTGAGTGCTGACACCGATGGCACCTCGTCTGGAGCTGCACTAAGTGAGATCTGAGCCTGCTGGTTGAGCCCTCTTCAATTCCAGCACAATCAACAGTCAAACTGTCCCTTAAGGATGATTCATGTACTAAGAAAAGGCAGGTGTAATCTCACAAATAATTGCAATGCCCTCAGCAGCAATCATCCTGTAATTAGAGAGGCTGGAAGAAACAGCAGCCACTGCTACTTAACTGGAAAGCTGAGAGGGAGGGATATGCAAATGAAGACAAAGATTAAAAAGAAAAGTTTCCCTTTACCTTGCAGAAATCGTGCAAAAAATGCTATTGGAAGACATAAAACTAAGAAGTCAGGTTGTAAACCAGTGTTGCTGACAGTCCACATATTTTTTTTATATTTCATTTTAAGCTGAGTTGCCTCTTCTCATTGACAACAAACACTAGTGCCTGCCTATTTTATAATCAAACAAAATTTTTATAACATAAACTAACCCACTCATCTTGAAAACCAAGAGACGAAGGTAAAAAAAGCATCTACTGATGGCAGGAAAGGGGTGCAGGACTGATTTTCTGATTTTTTTTTTGGAAGCACAGCCCTCAGTTGGATTAAAATCATGATGGAGCAAAGGCCTAAATAACATAATTACATTTTATAGTTGCTGGAACTAAAGCAATTTAATTCCAATTTAATTAAAGACCTTTGGCCAAAGAAACACGGAGGTGAATCATCCAATTTTCTCCTGGCTACTTCATTCATACAGAAAACACACAATGATGGACAATAAATAGTTAACATGTTAAATTCACTCTCTCATAAGGAAAGGTGAGGTGGGTCCTGGAAAGCATTTGTCATTTACGCACGTGATAAACTTTGGCTGGAAGGAAGATCAAAGTTATCATGCAACACATTTGCTGTTTTGAGGACTGCATTTGAGTTTATTCTGAACACAAAAAGCACCCAAGTCTGTTCTGTTTGGACATTTAAGCCACTGGGAGTCCTGCTAGAAAAGCCCAAACTAAATACTGAACAAATAAACCTCCCCAGAGTTTTCACGATTCTTATCAATTCAACCTTTCTGGCAAGAAAGGATCCCAAGCATCGCTGCTTTTATTTCTAGTGCCATACAATGGCCTGGCAGAGCCCCGCTAACAGCAGGCCCCGGGGTGGGGGGGTTTGAGCTGGTTTACAACCGAGGGAATTAGAAGTCTGCCATGGGATCACCGCTGCTGCCTTGGAGGTAAGACACCACTCAGACAAATCTGCAATTGTCCACTTACCATCTTATGTCTAGCAAAGACAACAAAAGCAGGCAAACAGAACATTTCCCATTGATTTCTATAGGATAATTCACTCGTATAATGGGACTCGGTCCTCAAATTTAGCACTGAGGTGGCTTAACTGCCTCTCAAAATACTTTGCAGAGAGCAGAGGCAGATGGCTGGTGCATTCAGGTTCCAGGGGCAGCTCGGCTCACTGGCTCATGGCTGGTGTTGGGACTTTCTGCAGCTCTGCTTGCAGGGAAGGGTTAATGGTCTCTGCTCTTACAGACGATTTTAGAGAAGAGCAGAATGCACGTGCTGTTAGTTTTATTCTTTTATTTCCTATGTCAGGTGAAGGCAGGTTTAGGACAGAACAGAACTCATATAGGTGGTCTGTTACCTTTTCCACCCATCTGCAAAATTTTACTGCAAATTCCTAGGTCGGTTCTGCTTTTTATGGAGTTCTGCAGTGATTTGAACAAGAAACGGTGAGAGAGAGAACTGTGCTGATCCTGAACTCTCTGCCAGGTGTCCACACACAGCACAGCATGAGGAATGGCTCCAGGAGCAGCTGTCCTGGGGGAGAGAATGCCAGTTCCTGAGGGCAGCTTATCAGTGGCAGCAGAGTGCAGTGGATGAAAGGCTGTCACCCCTGCAGAAGGCAGTGCCACTGTGTGCACAGCACAGCTCTGAAATAAAACCCATTTCACTTAGACACATATTTATACATGTATATACATAATATTTCATATATATATGTATTTTCTCCACAAAAGAAAAACTGTAGAAATGAACAACAGAGTGAAAGAATAGAAATGCTCAGATGTGCAAAGCTGCTGTGAAACGGAAGTTCTTACACCCATTAAATTTATCTCTCCTCTAAGATAATACATGTATATTCTGTCTTTTATATGTAACAGTTTCATAAGGGCAGGTTTACTCTGATCCTGCAACAGCTTCACTGGACGGTTTTATAAATAAGAAAATAATATCAATCAGTCAAAAAATCACTCCAAATTTAAAAAAACAGCCCCAGATAAAAGCCAGGAAACTACAGATAACGTAAACCAATGGCTAACAGGGATTTTGGCAATACCCTTAAGGCAAGACAGATGAGATCCACGGAGCTGAGCAAGCAGCTCTTAAGGAATGCTAAGCACTGAGTGCTGCAGCATTTTCAAAGGTGATATTTCAAGCAAATTATTTCTGAGGCTTTGTTTTTAAAATCACCAGTGATGTCCTGTTCTGCGCCAAAGCACATGGTGGGTGGAAGATCATTTGATCAAAACACCATTATCAGAACATCATCTCATGAAGCAATCAGAAATCTGGCACTGGAGAGAAGCAAATGAACTTCCAGAGCAGAGCTACGATCACCTGCACTCTGGTTTCACAAATGCAGCACTTCTGTTCTACCTGCCACACAGCTGAGACTAGGATGGAGCTGGGCAAGACTGAGTCGGCAAGGTGTTGATGTGTTTGCATCCCTGTGAGTGTATGAAGAGTTAACAGTGAGTTAAAAATGCTGGTTGCATCAGAACATCAACGAAGATTTGACACACAGCTCCTCTCTACTTATCAGGCTTGTTTTACACCCACAGCCAAAACACCCCCTGAGTTTGAGGAGGGAGAAGCTGCAGCTGTAGGAACCAGTTTATATATTCACAGTGCAACATGGGAGTAAAAACAGGCAGACGTTGGCAAGCCCTGGGAAAAAGGAAATGCCAACAACTGCAATTTTACTCAATCTACACAAGCACCAAATGGTAACATGAAACCAGGACCTGACTGAAGGATAACTTCACCAAAACCTTACATTTGCACAGTCACAGCAATACCGGAATTTTCAAATGGAAAATACTTTTTATTCAAGACCCTGGAGAACCTGTGATGAATTCCCTTTTTGTATTCTTGCAAAGGGTTAATCTTCCAAGACCCTGATCAAACCAAGCATGGCTTTTAAATCAAGAGAGAGCTCGATGACCTAGTTTCACTTTACAAATGGCATTTCTTGACAGATCATAACCTAACTTGTTTCATCTGGTTTTGCATAATTCTCAGGAAATACAGTGGAATCCCACTCTGACTTCAGTTTTGATAAAAGGATAAAAGTGAGCTCTGTAATAGACAAATTCTCACGTAAAAGGAGCAGGTAATTATTTCACAACACTATATTTCATTGCAATATTGCCTTTAAGACTCTGCCAGGGCACATAGGTTTGTTTTGAGGCTGGATTAAATAATGCAGAGTAAATAATACCATTAAAGAACAACTACAAATTGTTGTTCTCAATGACACTTGACCTCCAAATTAAAACCTTTCCAAATCCAAATTAAAACCTTAATTTGAAAATGTCCTTTTTTTTCCAATGAAATACATCTTTCTTGCATGTCAATACTTATCTTTTCCCTAACAAGACCCTGGTTAGATTTTGCATTTTATGTATTAAAAAAAACCCCAAACAAACAGCCAAGCAGAAAGAACTCAAACCATTAACAACCAAAACCCCAATACACACACACAAAAAAACCCAAACAAAAAACCACAAGCAGAAACCCAGAGCAGACAAATACTCTAAGAATTCATCCTCTTACAGGGCCAGGTTTTGAAATGAGGTGAATCTCCGTGAGGAAACCAGTGCCAGCAAAAGCTTCATTTCCAAAACATTTCACGAATCTTATGAAAAGCTAAAGAGCTGCCAACTAGAACACTGTTTTAATAACAGGTGATATGATCTTAATAGCAGGTGATACGACAAGGTGTTGGGACATTTACAGCTTTCCAGTCTTTCTTTAATGTGCCTCTACCTCTTTGGAATTAAAAGGGGGAAAAAAAAACCAAACTGAAAGGTTCAATATTATAAAGTCCTATCACATGTCTCTTTTACAGTTTCAACTGGTTACCCATCACCAGTCTTAATGAAGAGCACTCAACAGACTTGTCCATTAAAAACACTGAGGTCATCCTGGGAGTGACCAGATTTCAGTTTAATGTAAAGACCCTGCTAAAAAGTGGCTCTACAATATGACAGTTTACATGCCAAAAAAAATATAAATGTATAAACAGGCATTCCACAAAGTTTTAGGTAAATCACATAAGGTTATTTTATCTCATTAATATCATATTCCTGATCTGAGATTTATGTATGCTTGCTCTCCAAGCAGGTGATTTTTCTGCAGCTTCATCTTTACTCCCTAAAGTCTTTGGCTTTATACGTGATTTTACCACACTTTAAGCACATGAACTTCTCACTTTTCCATCTCCTAGTGTCTCCTACAGAACAAGCACAGGGAACATCTTGAAATTGTTAAAAACCACAAAAATTTCCCTACTAAAGTAGTATTTAGGTGCTACAGACTCAAAGCAATTTGTGCTAAAGACAAAAACAGCCGAAGCTACAACCGGGTAAGACAATGTCCCAAAATATGTTTAAATAAAGAGATTGTAAGTCTAACCATGAGGTGAGTGAGGTTCTGAACAGTCTTCCAATAGGAACTGTAGGGAAGTAAAACAAAACCCCAAACATATTTTATATAAAGGATTAAGTTGATTGTTTTGCTTCTGCCACACTGAGATACGAACACTGGGTATTACTGCAAGGAGTACAGTACTAACTCACAGACACAGATCCACAAGAAATTGCCTAGTTCTCCTTTGGGGAAGAACCAAAGATGAATCAACGATCCATTTAAAAAGCAATTCACACGTAGATCCCCTCCTGGAGCCTGGGGCACAGATGTGCACACCAGACTGTTGCAGAGGAGCCCGTGGTACACACAGTGTCTCACTTGGGTCCAGTGTTCCGAGGCCCTGGTAACTCAGCTGCTGCCTCAGGACACGAAAACCTGCATTAAAAACATTGTAGAACCACTGCCCCATTCTCCCCTTCTCCGTTCTGAAGGAATTGCCCAAATGGGAACGAGGCAGGTAAGAGGGCAAGCTCTGAGTCCAACAGTTCCACTCGGGTGACACCGACTGCCCTCTGCCCCAGGGTGCAGTGGAGAGGCAGGAGCTCTCTGGGGGGGGGGGCTACAGCAGTCAGACCAGGATCTCAGGGTTTAAAAGGCACAGGAACGATGCAAAACGAATGGATCAGAGCAAATCACCATCAAAATAAGACTCTTATCTGATTCCTCACAGCACGAGGCAAACGCTCCTTCCTGAAAATTTCTGCAGCTCAGTGACTGTGCTGGAACTCGTTATTTGACGGCACTTAGCACACATAACAAGTGCTGTTAGTAGTCAAAAATTATCTAGCACTGCACTAATGAACTAAAGTCTGCCTGTAACACAGAAATCCCAGAGGTGACTCGATGCACCGGGCCCAACTCCTGCCAGGCTTCGAGATCAATTACCCAGCATTAGGAAAGGCAGGGGCTGCAAAAGCCATTAGAGAGAGGCAATTTCTGCATGGAGGGCAGTGAATTAGGGATGACATTTCAGCTCTTGCATTTGCCAGTTTATGTCAAGAAGATAACATTAATTACATTTGGATTTTGTTTTGTTTCACTGCAGTTGTGCTCTGTTCTGTGTTCGCTTTTACTGTCAGCAGGAGGACAGGCACCGGTGCTTTGGAGATCTTTGATTTCCCTCTTGCCTATCCAGCAGGGGCATGAAAAAGCCTGTTTGGATCTTGACCTACTGAGACCATTAACATAGACTAACATATTACAGTGACAGATTGCTGGGGGGGGTGAGATGTGTGACAAAGTGGAAATTAGATAAGGTCCATTTCCACATATCCTGCCATGACAATAAAGAGGTGAGGTATTTATAAAAGCATTGAATTTCTGCCTTATTTTCAGCATGGGATAATGGCTCCAAGCATTTTAGCCTATACCCTTAGCCTAACTCTGTGGATAAACATTTACACCTGTGAAAAGTCCACCTTAGCAGTAACTCGAAATAAAATTAGTGACTAAAATAATAGTTTCCAGTAAATCATTATTATGACTGGATCTGTCCCTGGGTTATTACAAGATAAACTCAATCTTGCTTTCCTGCACTGTTAATTCTGTGTTTGTCACTTTATGTAGAAGAACAGAGCCCGATCTGCATCTCTTAGTAAGGAGCCAGCTGCCTCCTTCAGCACACCCCTACACGCAGCACCTCACTGGATGCTCAGAAACTTGTTCAAGATGCTCATCGTGCAGAGAGCCTCCTGCAACCCATTTTTCAGCAAGATTTGCATGTGCTGAAATGTGACAGGAAAGTGGGAATTATTTTTTACCCTATTAAAAAAATAAGTTGATGCAATTGAGTAAATAGGGAAGTACCGAGTTATCCCTAACATAAAATGCAACACTACTTCGCTAAGGTAAGGAACTGCCATCCAGGAGTGGATGCAAGCATCACAATCCCTGTTCTAGACTCCCATTAAGCACATTTCTATGACTTATCCTTAGGAGAAGTCAATCTAGACAAGACCTCCTTTTTTTTTTCTCCTTTCCACTCTATTGTCAGCAAAGGAATCGGGAGGTGGGGGGGAGAAAGAGAGGTTGTTGCTACACTTTGTCAGGCTCATCACCTTTATCCTCCTTCCTAGTCCAGGTACTGAGGATGTGACTTTTCCCAGTATACAGAGAGGGAATTAAACTACGTATATTTAACAACCCAGCCTTAGAATACCAGTACAGTTGCTGGAAGGAACAGTAGAATGTGTGCAGGCAGGTTACAAAGGAAGTTTTCAATCATACTGGGAAAGAAAAGCCACTCCTCAAACCAACCAAAAAACCAAATCAGAATCATACGAAGATTACTCCTTTCCACCTCCTAATGCAAACCAAGATATCTTACCTGGTAGGCATCTAGCTGTTCATCAGTAAATATCGTTTGCTTATTACCCATCTTAAAGGAGGAATTCTTCCTCTCTGCAAATGCATCCCATTAGGAGCAGCCGGATTCCTCCGTATCGTAGGCATTTAGAGCACGTATACTCCGTGAGGGTGCTGAAAAAATCCCCGAGCCCGCATTGAACTGGCTGCGCCCGCACCCGCCCAGGGACGAAGGACGCAGCGCTGGGAAACCTTTGCAGAGGCTCGGCTGGAGCGTGGCAGGAAATAAGAGTGTGAAATCACAGGCAGGTGTCGTCCAAAGCCAGCGAGGCCGACGTCCCCCTTTCCAGGTGCTTTCCGGAGAGGCACGCAGAGCTTTTCTAAGCCCAGAGCCGAGCGGGCGGTGCTGGCGGAGAGCGGCTCTCCGGTGCCTCGGGCTGTCCCTCCAGCATTCCGGGAGGCTCCGGCCGGCACCTCCAGGTTTGGGAGCAGCCCTGCGTCAGGCGGTGGCGCCGCACGGACACGCAGGGAGCGAAGCCGGGAGCTGGTCCCGCAGCTGTCCTCCCGCAGGGGCACACGCGGCTGTGCAGGGATGCTCACGGTGCCCGCGGCATCCCCGCCGCACCACCGGGGGACACGCCAAGTGCCCGCGTCCGCACTGCCAAACCCAGTGGCTGCGGGGAATGCAAGTACTCCTCCTCACAGTAAAAAAAAAAATAAATAAAAAAATAAAAAAATTAAAAAGCAGCGAGATTAAAGTAGTTTAACAGACGCTAATCTGAGTCCTTAGGCTGAAGCTGGGAAGGAAGGAACACTACCGCAGCCTAAAGCAAAAGCACGAAGTGCCAGCAGAGGGCTCCCGGCGCGGCAGTTTAGTTCACCACAACGTTGTTTCCGGGAAAATTAAAAAATAAAGAGCAGCTCTGAGAAGCAGCCAGACAAAATGAATACACTCAAACAAAATTGCATTATCTAACAGCTGCAGAAGGGTAAACTCTTGCAGCAATAGGAAGGCTGAGTGAGAAAGGATGGCAACAACCTGTTGTAAGATCACTTTCCATTCATGCACAAAGGGGCAGGAGAGGGTAAAACTCCTACATTCTTTATTTACAGCTGTGCCAATGGTCATTATTTCCTCGTCAAGTTCGCGAGGTTAATGAAACCACCCGCAGAATTGCCTTGTGCTTTCCCCTACAGCTTCTAATGATCCTGCCCTGATAACAGGATTGGGTAATAGGAGTTCACTTGACCTTGTCATACAACAACAAAGAACAAACATTTAACAGTAATGCTGAAAGTAAATATATTGTATACATAGTAAAAATATCTTTGGAGTGTGTTGGCTGTGTAGTAAAAACATTCTACAAAGTGCTGAGCCACAGACTGCTCTAAGAGAGGGCTTATTCAAATTATAACGTTTAGAATGCAAGTTTGAGGAGCTGCAAACCAGCACTGCCCTGAGCTACAGCACCACGGTATTACCATATATACAAAATAAACGGCTTGGGGGGAGAATGTGTGCAACAAGGCTTATCAGTGATAAGCAAACATCAGATTTGTACCAGTCAAAGAAATGGATTCTACCAATAAATGCTCATTATGCTCCAAAAGGTTCTCCACAGGCAAGTCAGAATGTGAAAAAAAAAATTCAAAATGCAGTATTTCTATTTATTAAAAGTGCTCTTTAACATGCGCCCCCCCCTTTTTTTTTTTTTTTTGCATCAGAAAACAATCTATAAGGCTCCTTGAGATTAAGAACTTTCACAGTTCTGGAAGTTCTTACACATCCTCAGCTCTGAAAAAGCTTCATCACTGGCTTTAGTGGTTACCTGAGTAATTAAGCATGTTCCATATCTCTATCTTTAGAATCAGAATAACAGCAGAAGGGCTAAGTAGGAAGCACCAACTAGGTGAGCCTTACTTGTGGTTACGAAGTAGGCCAGAGGTAGAGATCCTGAGGTTCACAGACACATTCCTCTTTATTCCTTTGGGCCTGGTTTTCCACTCTGCCACCTCCACTTTCTCTTCCATATTACAAATGCTTTGGTTTTATTCTACTGAAGAGAAAACATGCAGGAAAACCAGTATGGCTAAAAGGCATCCTTGCTTTAAAAGAAAGACTCAGCTTACCAAGGGAACAGCCCTCACTGAGTAGATGGACTGAAAATAAACTGCTTCTCAAATTCTATAATCTGAAGAGTCTTTTTTATTAGCAAATATAACTAAAAAGAGGATTCAGATCCTGACTGCTGAGGGTTCCACCATACCAGCTAGTTCTCCCATGCTACAGTGGTAACCATATTTCAACACATCATTATCTTGCCATGCTAATTGGGTAAAATTAAAGGCATCATAATGCACAAAGTCGTTTTCACTCCTATTTGTCTGTACATGTCAAAGTTCAGAGAGCCTTCCAGTTCAGTCTTCTTCACTTCTTCTATCTGTTCGTATTTACCAAAGGATAGTTGTGTTTGCCAGTTGGGTGTTAAGCAACGCTTACTCCAGCATGCTGCTGCCACAAATCAATACTTTTCAGTGTGCACAGCAAGAACTGACCTTAAATGCTATCAGTACCACCACACTTCACCATATTTCAGTTTCTCTGAACTATTTGCCAAAACAAGTGATTTTAAACTATTAACAACACGTGGCATACAACTTGCAATCAGCTGCAAATAAAGGTTATTAAGCAGGACAGTGTACATACAACAGCCCTGCCATTACCCTGCCCATTATACCAGGGACAGTGGTTAACCAGTCACTGTTCATTTGCTCTAAAAGTTTAACTCAAAGAGCAGGAAACACACTATTTAACCACGTGCACCAGATGTAGTATTGTACGGCAGGATCTCCACTGAAATGCTCTCTGACTGTAGCTGCAGGAGCTTGTTTGAACAGCCACAGCTCGGGGAGAATCACTCCTGAGAGCCTGCAGGGCACCTTTTCCTGCTCTGAACTGTTGGTAGCCATGGCTGCTACACCAGGTGGGTGCTCTGATTCATTACTAGAGGTGTAAGTTTAACGACCTCCAGCACACAGGTCACGCTGCCTTAACCTGCCCCCGTCAATGATGCAGCGAGAACGTGACCGTGCCTTAAGTAGGAAAGCCCTTCCTCACCAGAGGAACATCAGGCTGCTGTGAACAGAGAGCACTTGACCTGCTCAGGAGAGCACCCACACGGAGCCTGAACCATCGAGCTGCATCTCATGCCTCCACGTGTTGGTTTGCTACAACCTTTAATGGAAGATGATTAACAGAAAGAACCTGAGAAATTTCATGCCCTTCGCACCAAGTATTCCAGCAATTTCCCTCCACCACAGACAATTCCTTGCAGATTAACTCCTCAGAAGGCATCACTCTGGCAGCAAAAACAACAGTTTTGATCCAGAGGGGCTGCCTGGACACTTATTCTGTTACCTTCTAGGAGCCATGAGAGCCTCCTTCTCCTGCAGGTGTAACAGTGATCACTACTTGCAATGGGTGCAAGGGAGAAGTTTTATCCTCCACTAATGCTGCTGTTGGGTCTTTGGGGCTTATTTACTTGAAAGCTATTCACAATTCTATTTGCTTACAGATAAACCAGGAGTAATAATGTTCACCTACTACAGGTGCTGTGTAGCTCAAAAAATGCTGTGAATCCCTTAAATAAGGATACTCCAGAGCTACAAAACATTATGCTTGCAATAAGCCACACAAATTGTCACAGCTTGCCTTTTATTTAATAGTTATTGCAAGTTATAAATAAAGCTGCAAATACATAGTTATAAAATCCTAAAATAAGTGGAAAATGAGAGTTTGATGCTACTTCAGTAGATAAAAAAGTCACTTTTCCAACACATGATGGATGGGAGGATGCTCAGACCCCACAAATGTGTCTGGAAGTGCTGTCCTATAAGGGAAGGCTTTATGGGTCTGAGCCCTGTCTGAGGAAAGAATAACAGCTTGAGAAAGATGCAAAACTCATGTCCCTCAAACTGGTGAAAGTGCCAACTGTCTGATTAAACTGCATTTGCTCTGATGAGCAGGAACTCTTTAGGAGCGTTTTTAAGGCCAAAGAAAGCAAAGGAAATGCTTGTGTGAACATTTGTTGGGTTTATGATCTTACCTATCTTAAAAAAAGTTCACTATGTTAGAAGAGGGAGGTTTCTGACTTCATTTCATTAATCCTAATTTATCCACAATAAGCAGAAATGATCCTTTTTTTAAGGTGCTTTGCACAAGACAGTGTCTTGCCTCAGGGACTAAATAATGAAGGGAAAAAAAAATAGTGGTTTCCTAAGCAGATTAAATTTAATAGAATGAATTTCCTCATGGGGAGTCTCAATATAGTGATCACTAGGAAAGACAGGACTGCTACCTCTACACAGGCATCATTTTTCTACATAAAATACCTCCTGATGGGTTTATTACTGTGTTGTTCAGCCCTTCTCAGGACAGATCCAAACCAGACCCTCTCAATGGCTTATTACTGTAGCCTTACTGTGGTAACACCCATGAGACACAGATCGATAGGTGTCGAAAATACGTGTGAAAAATTTCTCTCCTCAATTTACAACCAAAGTGCAACCCCAAAACAGAAATGCAGATACAGTCAGAAATACAAGAAAACAATACGAATATACTGATCAGCTGTGGAAAGGAAAGATGGCACAACAAAAGAGCCAATATGTGCAACGTATACTTGAGCTTTGAACCAAGAAACACTATTTCACAGAAACATTTAGGACAGCTCTCTGCAAGGCCGATTTGGATTTAAAGACTAAAACTGAAAATCAGTATCAAGAAAACTCTGCACACTTGCCCTACAGACATCAGAGTGACAATTCTCAATTCAAAGCACTATCAAAACCAAGATAAAACATCAACGGAGAGAAAGGTGTGAGTACCTTTGGTGTCCTGTCATGGGAAAAAAAAAGCAGCTCAAGTAATTTCCAGAAAATGGAGGCTACAAATGCTTCTATTGTCAAATATCAATTCTGAGAACTCCTACTCACAGGTTGAAGACCAGAGGGAACTGAACATACAGTCTTAGTCCTTTGCTTTTAAACACAACCATGACAGACCTGAGTAAATGGAAAGGCTGGAATTAATCTGATAAAAAAATATAACCAAAAACTGGTACAAATTGAGACAACCCCCACACTTTAACGCTGCCGAAGTGAAAGAAAGCTTTTCAAAGCTGTTATTCCCAGAGGTCTGAGCTCCATTAGTTCTCACTCGGTGCTTGACTCTCAGGAACACCCCAAGGTCCCGAACGCCCCTGGCCAGGACCGACCAGCCTTTCTGTCCCGGCCGGGGGAGCAGCAGCAGCGGGGCTGTGGAGGGGGCACTGCTGCCCTGGGCTCCCACCGCCCCTCCTGGGACCCACTGCAAACAACCACACACGTACCTCAGAAGAGAAGGCAAGTACCAAACACCCCAAAAAGCCCCGACTTCAAACAACTCTGGTTTAAAGTGCCTGGGTCTTGTTTGTGGTTTTGTTTTGGTTTGGTTTTTTACCTGCCGAGACAAACCTCTGGCATACTTATTTCTTAGCAACAACAGCCATTTTCCCAGTAAAGTACCCAGTTCTAGAACCGGTTCTGTTCGTCGGTGCCACAGCGGGGCCTCCTCAGACACCGCCCCGGGGGCTCCCGCGGCCTCCGGCGGCTCGGACAGCCCGGGGCAGCGGCGGCGGGACCGCGGGCAGGGCCTGAGGGGCCCGGGGGCGGGAGCGGAGCGGGCCCGGGGGCGGGAGCGGAGCGGGCCCGGGTGAGGGCTGAGGGCCCGCGGGAAGGAGCGGATCAGCCGCGGGCAGGAGCTGAGGGCCCGTGGTCGGGAACCCAAGGACCACGGGCAGGAGCTGAGGGCCCGTGGTCGGGAGCCGCTCGGCCGCGGGCAGGGCCCGAGGGGGCCTCCTCCCCGGGAGCGCTGCGGCAGCGGCGGCCCCGGGGCGGGGCTCCCCGGGCGGGGCGGGGCGGGGCGGGGCCGGCGCTCCCCCCCCGCCGGTTCCGGTGTGGCGGGGGGGGCGGAGCGGAGCGGAGCGGAGGGCCCTCGGCAGCCGCGGAGCCCCGGCGCGTCATGGCCGCGGCCGCGTGGATGCCCACGGTAGGCGGGGGACGGGACGGGACGGGACGGGACGGGCCCTGCCCGGGGCGCGCCCCTGACCTTGGCCGGCGGCTCGGGCGGAGCCGCAAGGTCGCGGGGCCGGGGCCGTTACCGGGCGGGCCGGGGGCTCCGCGCCGGCCCCGGCGGCC